>JAOYMZ010000018.1:876299-902638 GCA_025802335.1 Pinguicula primuliflora | reverse complement strand
CCAATGTCACTTGTACTTGAAGATAGTAATTCAAAGTCATATCTATGCAATATCATGGATACACCTGGTCATGTTAACTTTTCAGATGAGATGAGTGCCGCACTGCGGCTTGCTGATGGTGCAGTGTTGATTGTAGATGCTGCAGAAGGAGTAATGGTATGATCCTTCCACTTTGAATTTGTTTTCACAGAGACAATATATTTATATTCTCATATTAGGCATCAAAAGTAGTAATGTAATACCCGATTCATCTTTTTGATCCCGTCCAAGTTCTTTCAGATTGCCTATAATTTCTCAATAATCCCTATGATCACTTACTTATTTTCTATATTGTTGATAGGTAAATACCGAGAGAGCAATACGCCATGCTATCCAAGATCGCATTCCAATAGTAGTGGTGATAAACAAGGTTATATCTGAACCGAATTTACCTGGTTAACTTTCTGTCATGTTTTTCTTGTGTTTCCTTCGTTATATTAACATTTCAATTGTGCAATAGGTTGACAGGTTAATAACTGAGCTCAAGTTACCGCCCAAGGAAGCCTATCATAAGCTAAGACACACAATTGAAGTCATCAATAATAACATAACCGCTGCATCTTCAACCCTTGGCAATGTTCAGGTTGTTGATCCTGTAATTGGAAATGTCTGTTTTGCTAGTGGGACTGCTGGATGGTCATTCACCTTGCAATCATTTGCCAAGTTATATGTAAAGCTGCATGGTATTCCATTTGATGCTAATAAGTTTGCTTCTCGACTTTGGGGTGACATCTACTATGATGCTGATACAAGAAAGTTCAAGAAAAAACAACCTGCCAGTGGAATAGAACGTTCTTTTGTCCAATTTATCCTAGAACCACTTTATAAACTATATAGCCAAGTGATTGGAGAGCACAAAAAAAGTGTTGAGGCGACACTTTCTGAACTTGGTGTGACTTTGAGTAATGCTGCATATCGCTTGAACGTCAGGCCTTTGTTAAGATTGGCATGCAGCTCAGTTTTTGGTAGTGCAACAGGATTTACGGACATGTTGGTTCAACACATTCCATCTGCCAAAGATGCTGCACCTTCTAAGGTTGAACATATCTACACCGGACCAAAGGATTCAACGATTTACCGAGCCATGGAGTGTTGTGATGCTTCTGGTCCTGTGATGGTCAATATAACAAAACTGTATCCTAAATCTGACTGTAGCGTTTTCGATGCATTTGGTAGGGTCTATAGTGGGGAAATAAAGGTGGGACAGTCTGTTCGCGTGCTTGGAGAAGGTTATTCACCGGACGATGAGGAGGACATGACAGTAAAAGAAGTAACAAAATTATGGGTCTATCAGGCTCGCTACAGAATTCCCGTTAGTAAAGCCCCGCCTGGTTCTTGGGTCCTCATAGAAGGTGTTGATGCTTCAATTATGAAGACCGCCACGCTTTGCAACCTGGACTATGATGATGACGTGTACATCTTCAGGCCCCTCCAGTTCAACACCCTTTCTGTCGTGAAAACTGCCACTGAGCCTTTGAACCCCAGTGAGCTGCCAAAAATGGTCGAGGGTCTTCGGAAGATCAGCAAAAGCTATCCATTAGCAATTACAAAGGTTGAAGAATCTGGAGAACACACTATTTTAGGTACAGGAGAACTGTACCTGGACTCTATAATGAAGGACCTCAGGGAGCTCTATTCAGAAGTGGAAGTCAAGGTACTATCTTTGTTCCTGTCTTCATTAACATGCTGATGTGCTCATTTATTATATGGTGTTTTCATTTGCGCTTCCTCTCTGTTTTCAATAGGTAGCAGATCCAGTTGTGTCGTTCTGTGAAACAGTCGTGGAATCCTCATCAATGAAATGCTTTGCCGAGACACCAAACAAGAAAAACAGAATTACTATGGTATGTAAATATAAATCCATAATACGTATAACTTCGTAGCTATATGTTGTTTTATAAATTCAATTGGTAACATATAACTGGATTATATCTCCTATTTTTCCAGATTGCAGAACCACTGGAGAAGGGGCTTGCCGAGGATATTGAGAATGGAGTCGTAAGCATTGACTGGCCAAAGAAAAAGCTGGGAGACTTTTTCCAGACAAAGTATGACTGGGATTTGCTGGCTGCACGGTCTATATGGGCATTTGGGCCTGATAAACAGGTGAGCTAACCTTGAACTGATAATTTGATTTGCTTGCTTGCTGCACGGTCTACCCTATTTGTTTTGCCAATCTATTTGTTTCGAATGTTCAACGGTGATATGTTTCTATATTATCAGGGGCCTAATATCTTACTTGATGATACGCTGTCAAGTGAAGTTGACAAGGGTTTGCTTAATGCAGTCAAAGACTCTATTGTTCAAGGGTAATTTTCGTGCAAATCATCTTCATATGCTAAGTTCCTTTTTCCTATATTGGATTCTTGAGTGTTGGTGCTGTTGACAGATTCCAATGGGGCGCTCGAGAAGGCCCTCTCTGCGATGAGCCAATAAGAAATGTGAAATTCAAGATAGTTGATGCAAAAATTGCGTCCGAGCCACTGAACCGTGGGACAGGTCAGATCATTCCAACTGCCCGGCGTGTTGCCTACTCAGCTTTTCTCATGGCAACACCGAGACTGATGGAACCAGTTTACTATGTGGAGGCAAGTATTCTCCTATTATCATATTTGGTCCTTTCGTTAACTATTTGATTTTGATTCATTACACAATTTGATTTTATTGCTTCCGAATTCCTTGAAAAATGTTTTTAAACCCCGTACTCTAGACTCGTGAATCTTACTAGAACATGTGTTACCCTAGGGCGTGTATGTGTTGTTTTCTTGCAAAATGTGATACATGTCAATGGAAATTTTGTATGCTTTGTTCTCAGATACAAACTCCAATGGATTGTGTTTCTGCCATATATACGGTGTTGTCGCGTAGACGAGGTCACGTCACTGCAGATGTACCTCAGCCAGGCACGCCAGCTTACATTGTGAAGGTCTGATACCTTGTATTCGTTTCCGAATGAATTATTTATTTTTTTCAGCCTTATTTACATGATTAGTGAAATCCTGTTATTGTTTAGTAGACTTGATTGCCCAAAATTGTCATTGCAGGCATTTTTGCCTGTTATAGAGTCTTTTGGTTTTGAAACGGACCTGAGGTACCACACTCAAGGGCAGGCATTTTGCTTATCCGTCTTCGATCATTGGAGCATCGTACCTGGAGATCCCCTCGATAAAGGCATAGTTCTACGGCCATTGGAGCCAGCTCCAGTCCAACATCTAGCCCGTGAATTCATGGTGAAGACCAGGCGGCGCAAGGTAATTTGTTGTTTTCTGTCTCATTTCGTTTCTCTTATTTCTTACTTCTTAAATACACAATATTTACCATGTCCAACTTCTGCATCTGCTGCCTTAGGGAATGTCTGAAGATGTTAGCATCAACAAATTCTTCGACGAGGCAATGGTTGCGGAGCTGGCGCTGCAGGCTGCTGATATTCATCAACAGATGATCTGAAGACCTCCAAGTAGTAGGAACAGTGTAGATCACCGAAAATGTACCTGCAAATTGCTCAACTAACGAGGCTAGAATTACCGGTACTGTGAGTTGCTATCCTCACGATGTTACTGAAGCAATGTTTGTAGTATCTCAGTACAAAGCTGTGTAGCCGTTTATTATGGTGTCTGAATTTAGTATGTTTTCAAATGGGCATTTTCCTACTACCTGAGAGTCGGTCAAAAGAATCGGACAAATTGACAAGGGCCTAAATCGAGATCTGGTAGGTATGGACCGTGTGGGCTGCCAAGTTTTTGCCTAACTTGTAACAGGCACATTTCAAACTTGAGCACATTGGTTTTTGAAGGATTCTGTGGGGTTTGATATCTTGATAGAGTAAATCTAGGATTGGAAAAAAACCATCCTGAACAATACAAAGAATCACTGCAATATTCAACATCAAACTCTGCGCGAAACACGAGTATCATAGAAATAATCATTTGGAGCCTATACTAAAGAAAAACGAAGTTAAAAGGCCTCGATGATTGTGTTTTGTATATCTACTGATTTTTTCATTTTGATTTTCATTTTACTTCTCCTTCTCCTTTTAATTCTCCATCTCATTTTGATGTATTTGAGTGTTTGAGAGTTTCTCCTTTTAATTCTCCTTCAAAATGGGAGTTGAAATTGTATTTAAAATTTAGAGTTAAAAAAGTCTATTTATTTACAAAATTGTCATTAGTAGGAGAAGGAGAAAACAAAGTAGTCTCCTACCTACTTCTCAAAAAAGGAGAATCTAACTTAAAAAGAGAAGAAGTAGGAGAAGTAGAGTTTGTAAAATACTCATTTTGAAATAATCTGGAAAAAAAGGAGAATGACAAAATTAATTTAAAAAATAAGTGGTACAAAACAGTCACTTAGTGAAATAGGTTAGGAAAAACCACATTACTACGAGCACTGATATATCATACTCCACTGCTACACTCCTACACACACATTATTAAATTATATTTTATTTAACTATTCACTCACGTGATCTAACTTATTTAACACAGTGGAGTGCAGCAGGAGTGATTGCAAGGAGTGTGATATATCATAACACCATTAGTACTGATAGCACCAACAGATATCAAGTATACATAACTCAACTTGTCCAAAAGATGACAGGTCATAGATGAGTGCAGTATCCCTGGTTATCCAAACCAAATCAAACCAAACATACTCAGTAAATCTCACCCTTAGGTAGGGTCTGGGAAGGGTAGGATGTACGCAATCATAGCCCCACCCTATACAGGATGGAGAGATTGTTTCCGTAAAGACCCCCAGCTCGAAAAAAAATAAAAATAAAAATAAAATAAAATAATAAAAAATAAAATAAAAATAAAAATTAAATATAAATGTATAAAATAATAATAATAGAATAGGAATAATAGAATAATTAAAGGAAGGAATAAGTATAACTGGAATACCTACTTACCCCAACGATATACCACGTATATACCGAAATAGATAAGTGCCTATGCAAATACGAACACACTAAATAACTAGATAACTATCAATCTAGCGATCAATAAGCAAGCACTACTCTATATAGTCCTATGTTTCTCTAATCGTAATATAGTGTCTCCAACTCGTCTTATTGGATGTCATGTCCTCGGAGAGGTTTAATTCTACAAGATCTAACCGAATCTGTTCATCCCACGTCCTCTTAGGTCTCTCCCTTCTTCGTCGACCTTCGACTTATAAACCTTCGACTCTCCTGACTGGATTGTCCAAACTCCTTCTGCGTACATGTCCAAACCATCGCAACCTCCCTCCCCTCAGTTTGGCACCTATCGATACGACACCTAATATATCTCTAAATACCTTATTCGGGATCTTGTCTAATCTCGTGCGATCACACATCCACATTAGCATCTGTATCTTTGCCACTTCAAATTTCCGCACATGTGATAGATTCATAGCCCAACACTCGGACCCGTAGAGTATCGTCGGTCGTACAATCGTTCTATAAAATTTTCCCTTTAACTTGAGTGAGACTTTTTTATCACGTAACACCTCAGTAGCTGATCGCCATTTTATCCATCCAACCTTAAGGCGATGGACAACGTCACCATCCACAAATCCATTCCTTTGTATGATGGATCCTGATATTTGAAACTATCTTTCTGTTGGAGGGTCTGGTTCGTAATCATAACTTCCATACTACTTTCCTCTGCCTCATTGGAAAAGTTGCATGACATATACTCAGTTTTCGAGCGACTCAATCGAAGACCATTAGCCTCCAATGTCTCTCTCCAACGCTCCAACTTAGCATTGACCTCCTCTTCGTTTCAGCCACTAACACAATATCGTTCGCAAATAACATACACCATGGTACTTCATCCTGTAGATCCCGAGAGAGTACATTCATAATTACTTCAAACAGAAACGGACTCAGTGCTGACCTTTGATGCAATCCTATATCCACTGAGAAATACTTTGTTTCTCCCACTGGAATTCGCACACTAGTCTTCGCACCCGTGTACAGATCTTGTATAGCCCTCACATACATCCATAGGACCTTCTTATTTTCTAAACATTCCCAAATAACCTCTCGTGGTATAGTGTCGTATGACTTCTCTATGTCTATGAAGACCATATGGACTTATGGAGGTTCTGTTTATGTGTCCGGTATTTCTTCATTAGCCGTCTGAGGAGATGGATTGCTTCCATCGTCGATCTCCCCGGCATGAAACCAAATTGATTCTCCTTCACTCGCACCTCACCCCAAAGTGTAAGTTCAATAACTCTCTTCCACAACTTCATAGTGTGACTTAAGAGTTTAATATCCCGATAATTGTCACATTGTTGCACATCGCCTTTGTTTTTATATAATGGAACTACTACGCTACTTCGTCACTCCTCTGGCATCTTACTTGTCGTCAGGATAACGTATCAATGTCCCTACCCTTTCGATCCAGGTCTTTGCAAGTCTGTATATATCTTGCGCTCCCTCCTTAATATCCAATCTCGTATATATACCTGTCTTACTTTTAGCTTCTATTTATAAATTATTGTCGAAATTGATAAAAATATTATAAGATTAATCATCAAAGCAGGGGGCTCCGGTGCGGAATCGGATGAAGTGGGGGCTCCGGAGTCCTCTTCTGTGTCGACGTGAGGTGGCGCGTGGAGCCTGAGCGGTGCCGGCTGTATATAGTGACGATGGAAACGTGGGGCTTTATTTTTTGTGTATTTAAGGGGCGAGGGGGATAGCGGGGTGCTTAAGGTGCCCAAGAGAGTTCTTTTAAAAGGATGAGATACCATGAACTTGAGGTATTGTATGGTGTCGATTGCCGTCTTTGTCCTAGCGGCTTGTTTGATTGAAGTATCTCGTACACGTCCATTTTGTATTATGTTTTATGGGCTTGTGAATTGGGATATAAAGTTTTACTTTCGTTGATATTGTTGGGTAGAATTCAGGATTGGTTTTAGATGTTGCAAAGTTTAGTCTTCTTATTTATGATTCTGTGCTAATGCTAACTGGCTGCAACAGAAATGGGTTCAATCTTATGGTTATAGGCCTGTTATGTTATGGAAACTCCTGTATGGGAATAATATATGAGCTGAGTGCATGGAAGACTTAGAAGGTGATTCTTCTGATCTCCTCACACCGGTTTCAATGACTTCTAATCACATAACCTCTCTGCAAGGATTGTTCAATGCATTCCATTTTGTACTCCAATTGAAGTACTGGAAGCATTAGTGTTCATCTGCAACCATTGCCAGGTGTGAACAAGGATTTCAAGAGCATGCTAAATTCAAGGTATTAAGATTGAAGGACATCCAAACAGCATCTGATGGAACTAAGAAGGTAAAGGCTGTCTTTCGGCATTAGCATCTCAATGCTCATGCTTTTACTATTTAAAGAACCATCTCATGGTTGTAAGTCGCAGGAGATAACAGATATTATTCAAACTGGAAGATGGGATTGAAAAGAAACTTATCTGCTGATGAAATAGCGGAGCAGAATGGGATTGTAGCTTATACAAGGCACTCGTTTACTTCTAAGTTCTCGGGGAGACATTGTGAGTGAAGAGTTCTTTCTTTTTTGGTTAGAACTTCGTCATCAAGTACATACAAGATCTCTTAACAGGGAATGGGTGAACCACTTCACAATTTCGAGAATGTTATAAAAACTGCTGACATATAATTTCGACTAGCGGTCTTGTTCCGCAAATTATACGATTCCTGAGAGAATCTAACTGTGCATTAGCCGTCAGTTTAAATACCAAAACTCTCAAGGTTATGGATTAAGTAACGTTGTAGTTTTGTCATAAATATGTAGGTCAGGAACTGGGGTGATGCCAATCAACCGCAAATATAACCTTGAGATGCTTCTCGGTACACTGTAGTAGGGAGGAAATCTGCTTAAAACACAAATACAAGGTGTTGTTTGAGTATGTGATGCTTGCAGGAGTCAAATGATAGGTAAGGAGCATTTGGTATTGTTTCTCAAATTTTCGAGCAATCGTTTCATCAAGGATTGATGATGAAATACCATACAAACTGCTCCATTTCTTACAGTTGTGTGGTGTACATGTTAAAACAATCCATCCAACACCTCTGTTGAGTTCGTTATTATCTGAAGAAATGCATAAAGCTCTTTAGAAATCAAAAAAAATCTATGGATTCACCACTCAATTACAAATATTTCCTTTCGAAAGACAAGATGGAGGAACCTAAATTTGAAGCTCTGTTTAGTCTAATATACCACCACTATATCAGGGAAAAAGATTCTCAGCGATCATATCAAACATAGAGGCCAGAAGAAAGGAGCAAGAATAGGTATCCAACAACAATCAAGAATTAGTTGATTCTGTTTTTACCTTGTCGGATTAGAATAGAAATTCGAGCTGTAGCAAGTATTAATATGTAGTATCTTGGTTTTTTGGCTTATTTTCTGTTTTGATTCTGTACACATGCTGTCCGAAATGTCTTCCATAACATAGCGACATCTGGATCAATCCAGCTAATTAACTCAAGATATTCTTCGAATCGGTCATTCTTCCCATACATATGTACCAGACATGCGAACATTTACATAGTAGAATATGTGATGATTGTAAACAAATTTATTGCTTCTACAATAAGACCGCAGTTACTGCAAGCCTCAAGCATACCAAAAAAAATCTTCTCGTTCATTTTAATCTTGTTGACTTCCATTTCTTAAAAGAGCTCTAATGCATTTATTGGATAGCCATTGTGGGCATACACATATATCATGGAGTTGTATATCTCAAGATCCTTTTCTGTCACGGCTTGAAACAAGCTCATAGATGGCTCATGAACACCTGACAATGAGAAAAAATTGAGTACCTGACAATGAGAAAAAATTGAACGTTCATTAATGAAGTTTCAAAAACAACATATTGGTAAAAGAAAAAAATTTGTTATTTAGCATACATTTTTGTGGAAGGTACTTTTGATCAAGAGATTTCAACTTCTCAGCTGCCAATTCAGCGTACTTTCTATTTTCATTCTTTACACATGCTGTCAGAAAAGTCATCCACAACAACCAAATAAATATAAATCAAAGAGATAGAAAACCCATCATTTCATAATCAATAAAAAGTACCTTTTTCAAGTAAATCTCAGTAACTTGAACCATTCGAAAATATTAAAATATTATTGAACTATTTGAAGACCCTTCATAAATCTTCAATATTTGAATCTTGAAACAAATTCATTGAATTTAAAAAATGGTGGTTGAATTTAAAAAAAAATAGCAGTTGAATTTAAGAAAAAATCGGAACGTAAGACATGTGATGCTTTAGTAGGGAGGCAAAAAAAACCTAACGTTCAATTAGCAGTTCTATAACAATGAATTTATGCAATTTCATTTTAGGATTAATTCTTATTCAAATACCCCACCTAGTCAAGATCTGGGGAGGTTGGAGTGATAAATTTCATGTAAACTAGGCCGGCCCGAACTAACTGTGGGTCAACAGCCGCCCAGCCCATCACACTCAGGTCAACGACTTTAAATAAATCGAGCCCAGGGACAACTGAGTCTCGTGTATACAGGTGTGCGTGCGGGATTAAGTTGATAAGAATGTGGGTGTCACCATTAAAACCTTGAGCCCAAGATAATAGATTCTCCAAACTATTCTTATTTAAACTGGTAAATCTTAGTTCTCCTAACCGGTATGGGACAATTGTCCCTTTATATCTTTAAAACTCTCCCTCAAGCCCGACTAGGCAAGCCCTATCGGACTTGAACACCACACCGAAGAAGAGCGGAAGCGTATACAGGCCATTCAGTCGTTAGATCATTATTGGCTCCGATACCATGATAAATTTTATATAAACTGGGCCGGCCCGAACTAACTGCGGGTCAACGGCCCGCCCGGCCCATCACACTCGGGTCAACAGACTTTAAATAAATCGAGCCCAGGGACAACTGGGTCTCGTGTATGCAGGTGTGCGTGCGGGGTTAAGTTGGTAGGAATGTGAGTGTCACCATTAAAACCTTAGGCCCAAGGTAATAGATTCTCTCTACTATTCTTATTTAAACTGGTAAATCTTAGTTTATATCTTTAAACTGGAGAACTTCCAATTGGGAAGTTGATGGATGAAGTGAATAACCACCTAAAACACAAAACAATTCTTAGGACCGATTTGATAGCCAGATCTACAAACCTTTTGTAAACTGAACGAAAAATTAAATTGCAGTAGTATAAAAACAAGAAAATTGGCACTCTGGCATACTCTTCTTGAGCTACTGCCACATCCATATTCTTTTTCTAGTGGACAGATGGATCATACGGGGACCGAACAAGCTCAATATCATAGTGATCAAACCTTTTGAGCACCTTCTCAAGATGACGAGATTAACAGAGGTTGATCACATTCGAAGTTCTTCCAATCTTTACCCCTAATATACATTTGTCTCTCCGAGGTACTTTATTTCAAACTTGGATGATAGAAATTTCTTCGTTGCATCTATCGCATACATACTCTTACTGAATATCATCATATCATCCACATATAGGCGTATGACCACGTAGTCTGATCCAAACCTTTTCGAGTAGACACACGAATCTGAAGCATTAGATACATATCCATCACTAATCATGGTGGAGTTGAACTTTTCGTATCATTGCAGGGGTGCTTATTTTAGTCCATAGAGAGACTTCAGTAACTGGCACACCTTGTCTTCCTGTCGTGGAACCACAAATCCTTTTGGTTGAGTCATGTATATTTCCTCATCCAAATCTCTATTAAGGAAAGTCGTTTTGACATCAATCTGATGAATGAATAGATTGTGCACACAAGCTAGTACAATCAATACTCTAATGGTCCCAACTTTGGTCACAGGTGAGGTAGTATCAAAGAAGTCAATCCCCTTCTTCTATGTAAATTTCCTAGTCACAAGTCTTGCTTTAAACAGTTCAATGGACCATCAAGTCTCAACTTCTTCTTAAAGATCCACTTACAGGTGCTAGGCTTGCATCCTTTAGGTAGATCAACTAGCTTTCATGTTCCATTTTCAATCAACGAGTCAAGCTCACTCTTAATTGCTTCTTTCCAAAAACTAGCATCCACTGATTGAATGGCTTTGTCATAAGTCTGAGGATCATCACCTATCATGGAAGCACACAGCTGCTCAAGATTCAACGAGTTAGATGTCTCCGCTTCAATCAGGTAAGATGTGATAAAATCAGGTTCAAATGTAGTTTCTGTCCTTTGCCTCTTGCTTCTCCTAACTTCGTCGGCAAGTGGCGAAGATCTTATTGCTACTGTGGACGAGCTTGGCTCTTCAAAAGCATTTGTAGTAACAGGCTGTCGCAGATCAGGTTTCTTGAACAGGAAGATGTTCTCGAAGAATTCAGCATCTCTTGATTCTGAAATGGTTCAATCGCTTAATTCCATGAACCTATACGTAGCACTATTTCCTGCTTAGCCAATAAATGCACAATCATATGTTTTAGGGCCAATGGTAGTCTTCTTCATATCAAGAATACCCACTTTCGCCAGACACTCCAATATTCGTAAATAACTCAAATTTGGTCCATATCCCTTCCACAACTCGTATGGAATTTTGTCCAATTTTTTATGAGGCACACGATTTAGTATATGACACATCATTAGAACCGCCTCCCACCACATATCATCAGATAACCCAGAACTCAAAAGCATTGTATTCATCATGTCCTTTAGTGTTGTGTTCTTCCTCTCAGTTATACCATTTTGCTGAGGAGTGCGAGGAGCACATACCTCATGTATAATCTCATTCTTCTCATAGAATTCCTTCAGTTGGACATAACTATATTCACCTCCTCTATCAGATCTCAATCGTTTAATCTTCTTATCCAACTGATTTTCCACTTCGGTCTTATATCTTATAAATGCATTCTCAGCCTCATCTTTGGCCTTCAATAGATACACTCTATAATACCTCGAAAAGTCTTCAATAAAGGTCATATAATAATGGCCCATTCCTGCGTCTTGTGTTCTTGAAATCTGCCAAGTCCGAATGTACAAGATTGAGAAGTTCGATTTGCCTATCAGTGACTATCTTGAAGGGTTTCTTGTGATGCTTTGCTTCAACACAGATGGCATATTTCGAGAACTCACTTGTGTCAACTGCAGGTATAAGAGACTTATCCCTTAGTCTCACCATAGAGGCCACATTCACATATCCTAGCCTACCATGCCAAATATCAACAGTCTCAATCATATAAGCAGAAGTGGAGGTTTTATTAGGTTCATCAGATAGTACATTTAAGATAAAGAGTCCTTGACTCATGTAACCCTTCGCAATAAATTTCTCATTTCGAGTCAACATCAGTTGAGAAGACCACCACAAACTATATTCCGACGTAGGGATGGAACATACAGGACATCATTTAAGGCAAGAGTCTTCCCTGATGTTAGCTTTAAGACCACCTTTTCTTTACCAAGAACGCCAGAAGTGCTTGAGTTGCCCATGTGGCATTGCTGTCCTGACGTATTGTCCTGAAACTCTTGGAATAAATCTCTATTTGTGCAGAAGTGTCCGTTTGCTCTAGTGTCCACGATCCAATCAATCTTGTTCTCGATCATATTAGCTTCAGTTATCATGACA
Organism: Pinguicula primuliflora; assembly: GCA_025802335.1. Lineage (NCBI taxonomy): Eukaryota > Viridiplantae > Streptophyta > Magnoliopsida > Lamiales > Lentibulariaceae > Pinguicula > Pinguicula primuliflora. The sequence continues at coordinate 890,061 of JAOYMZ010000018.1, read as the reverse complement.
GCAATCATTTCATCATCATCCTCATCATCGTCCTCCACTAGATTGACTTGGGGAGCACCAGAACGATTTCTCTTCTTGAACAGGGGCTTCCGCTTTGGGCACTCAAACGATCGATGACCTGGTGCATTGTAGACAAAGCATATCAATTTTCTCCCTTCAGAATTCTGACCCTTAATCATCCTTCTTTGTTGTTTCCTCCACTTTGAAACTTAGGATAGGGACGATCTGTTTCAATAAGATGAATGTTAGAATAATCGGGAGAAACAGAATCATGCTTATCCTTGAATCTATTTGCTTCTTTGGTCCTCATATAACTAATCAACTCCTGTAAGGTCAGATCCCTCTTCTTGTGCTTCAGATGATTCCTATAATCAGTTCAAGACGGCGGGAATCGTACAATTAGAACATTAGCCCGAAAGACCTCACCGATTTTCATTCTTTCATTTAGGACGTCAGCACACAGATTCTCGTAAACATGAACTTGATCCATAATTGATTTGTCATCTTCCATCCTATAGGTAAGCCACTTCCCGACGACATTTTTTCTTCCCAGCATCGTCAGCGCCATAGCTTTTCTCTAAAGCATTCCAAATGAATTTTGCAGATTTGTGTATGAAAAATAAGTCAAACAAATTGTTGACTATGTGGTTGAGAAGATGTTCACGAATAACCATGTTGTCTTTCTCAAATTTTCTCATGACTGCGGCGTCTTGAGCGGCCTCGATCTCGTTCAGGGGACCCACAATCGGTGGTGGTGGCGGAGCAGTTAAAACGTAATCAAGATCCAAGATTTTAAAGAATATTAGTAGCTTCTGCGACCAGCGCTTAAAATTATTACCGTCCAAAGATTCTAACTTTGACAAATCAGGAGTAGAACGAGAAGCAGAAACCATGATAATTTACAATATATGGAAAAATCGCTTTCAAATTGTAGGTAATATATTGCAAATATCAAAGAACGAGAACTTATCGAATTCCCTTTTCAGGCTGTGTCGTGGACGCGCACACTACCTTGAAAGCAATTTCGACACAACCGTGGTGCAAATCATCAAACGCTGGTCGATCCCGAAGGTTCACACAGTTACTTCCGAACACGTGCACTCGTGGACAAAAGTTTGGAGAAGACACCTTAACCGTTGCTCGAAGTCTAACCCGCAGAGAGAAGAGAATATTTCGTCTGTGTTGAATCTCAAACAGAACCATATTTACAGACATGAACTGCAAGAGTTCGTATCCACTAAAACATGATCTCGGATAAGAACTGCAAGAGTTCGTGTCTATCTCAAAAACGTCTGTTGGATTCCCACAATCCCAAAAACACGTGCCACGTTCGGGTCCATAAAATATTTCTTCTTCTACAAGTTAAAGAGTTGGTGCGAAAAATTATTTCCACATAAACTAATTTTTCCCAACCCAAAAAGATAAAATCAACCAGGCCCAGGCCCGCAGGCGCTAACCCACACACACGCGACCGACCAGACCGGGCGGGCGTGTGGACCAGACCGGACCGGATCGGGGCAGGCGTGTGGACCAGACCGGACCGGGCCGGGCGGCGGCGCGCGTGTATGGCAAGCCCAACTCCTCACAATTCTTACATACCCCAAGAATGGGAAATATATTTAAACCATCTCCAACCATTTTCTCAAACCAATGTAGGACAAGAATGAATAGTGCATTTCCAAGGTATTCTTCCAACACCTTTCCAAGGCATTTTTCCAATACTTCCCCACAAATGACTTGGAAAATCTTTTTTCCGAGCAAAGGAAGAACATTGTACTTAAATGTCAATATCTTTCGATTTGAATAAACAAGTTGTGAGCAAAGATTACAACACTGGCCCAGTGAGTGAACTATGTCTTGAACTCATGAGTGAACTAAGTCTTGAACTCATTTGGGCACGGGTCACTAAGCTTATATCACATACAGAGCTCTTTCAGGTGTACATACTCCGCGATACTAATTGCGCATTTATTTCCGGCCCATACGCATACCTTCGTCTTATGGATGCTCTAGAAAGATAGACTAACTTCTTTTATAGAAGGTGGCCAACCTCCACATCCACTTAGGTGACTCTCTTGGCCCACACTTGAGAGGGAGTCATTAAGAGCTCAAAGCTCATCCTCAGTCACATCGTAGACTCTCTACCCTCACCTATGAGGTGAGTCGTCTGCTTCGGTTCTCTACCCTCATCCACGAGGAGAACCACAATCAATAGATACTGCTCTCTACCCCCACACGTGAGGAGAGCAGTCTGCAATGATTCTCTACCCTCACAAATGAGGAGAATCACAGACCCAAGGTCACTGCTCTCTACCCTCACGCATGAGGAGAGCAGTCTGCAGTGATTCTCTACCCTCATGCATGAGGAAGATCACAAATTAGGGTCACTTCTCTCTACCCTCACGCATGCAGAGAGCAGTATGCAACGATATTCTACCGTCATGCATGAGGAAGATCACAAATTAGGGTCAGTGCTCTCTACCCCCACGCATGGGGAGAGCAGTCTGCAACGATCCTCTACCTCCACGCATGGGAAGGATCGCAAAAATCATCAATACAGCTCTCTAACCCCACAATTGGAGAGAGTCGTTTGCATTCGTTCTCTGCCCCTCAAGTGGGGAGAATCGCAGGGTAACCTATGGCTCTCTACCCCCACAATTAAGGAGAGCCATCTGCAGCAATTCTCTGTACCCCCACATATAAGGAGAACGAAAATGAACTTCCATCGGCGTCAGTCCATAGATCATGATGCACGCCTCATAGCATGACCATCCATCATGGGCGATAGATTCATCAAGTCCCTCTTCCTTGAATCACCCACGCACGGGCTATGAATCTATCAACAGCAGTCAAAAATGATAAATACATTAGATTCCAACAATAATACATTGCAATGTAAGTCCACTTATGGAAAGCTCATAAGGAATCAGTCATAATGCATAAATCAACTCAATACGAAAAAACTCAAAGAACAATACATAACGAAAGTAGAGTAAACTAAATGTTCCTTAGCTCGTAGGCTTCAATCCTATTCCTTCTGCTGAATCAAGAACTAATACTCTTGACAGTCCCTTTGTGCACGAATTTGCCAAGTTCTTTTCGGATCTCACAAAGTCCAATGAAATCACTCCATTCTTCTGAAGTTGTTTGATCGCTCTATGTCGAATCCGAATGTGTCTCTTCTTCCCATTGTAGACACTATTTTTGGCAACCCCAATGGCTGCCTGTGAATCACAATGAATAGACACGGGATATGTCTTTCCCTCCCAAATGGGTAGGTCAGCCAGTAGGGTTCTCAACCATTCTGCCTCTTGTCCAGCTAACTCAAGCGCAATAAGTTCTGATTCCATGCTAGAATGAGCAATGCATTTATTTTGCAGACTTCCAGGATACAACACCTCCACCAAGAATGAATACATATATGCTAGTGGAGCTCACTTCATCATTGTTAGTAACCCAGTTAGCATCACAATATCCTTCCAGCACCGCAGGGAATTGCCCATAGTGCAAGCACCAATCCATGGTGCCCCTCAAATACCTGAGTAACCGACTAAGAGCTGTCCAATGCTCATCACTCGGATTATGAGTGTATCTGCTCAATCGGCTTACTACATAAGCAATATCAGGGCGAATATAGTTCATGAGGAACATAACACTTTCAATCACTCTGGCATACTCTTCCTGGGCTACTGCCACATCCATATTATTTTTCAGGTGGACAGATGGATCATACGGGGACCGAACAGGTTGATATCATAGTGATCAAACCTTCTGAGCACCTTTTCAAGATAATGAGACAGACAGAGGGTGATCCCATTTGAAGTTCTTCCAATATTTACTCCTAATATCACATCTGCCTCTCTGAGGTCCTTCATTTCAAACTTGGATGATAAGAATATCTTCATTGCATATATCGCATCCATACTCTTACTGAATATCAACATATCATCCACATATAGACGTATGACCACGTAGTCTGAACCAAATCTTTTTGAGTAGACACACGAATCTGAAGCATTTGATACATATTCATCACCGATCATATATCGAAGAACGAGAACTTATCGAATTCCCTTTTTAGGCTGTGTCGTGGACGTGCACACTGCTTTGAAAGCAATTTCGGCACAACCGTGGTGCAGATCGTCAAACGTCGGTCGCTCCCGGAGGTTCACACAGCCTCTTCCGAACACGTGCACTCATGGGCAGAAGTTTGGAGAAGACACCTTAACTGTTGCTCGAAGTCTAACCCGCAGAGAGAAGAGGATATTTCGTGTATATGTTGAATCCCAACCAGAACCATATTTATAGACATGAACTGCAAGAGTTCGTATCCACTACAACATGATCTCGGATAAGAACTGCAAGAGTTCGTGTCTATCTCAAAGTGGATGTTCACTTTGGTCAACAATTTTGACCGGAATTGGATATGTGAAATTGGGCGCCAATTAATCGGAGAAAAGCTCACTAGCCCTAGAAAGCCCGTCCGTGTTTGAAACCCACTACTGCAAAGTATGTCGAACATTCGAGACCCTATATAAGTTGAGGAGACGCGTATTCTTGTCCCGTTCACGTGCACTCTCTCACCTACGGAAATCCTCTGTCGAGCTCTCTCTCTTCGCTTATGTTCGGAAGCAAAATTCCGGCAAGATATCACCGGCTGTCGTGCCCTAAGCTTTTTAATCCAATGGTTCCATTTGTACTGTTAAATAAGGATATTTATAATTTATGTAAAGTATACTAAATCTCTTTTAATTACAGCATATGATATCCCAATTACCTTATTTCTCCCTGTAATAAAATCTATACAAAAAGCCATTTTATTGTATCAAATCAACAACATATAACCAACAATATCAGCAACATAGCACCAGAAAATCTTATGAAATGCTGTTTTAAATTATCTATGTAATGTACTTGGAAGTACATTAGTAAAAGCCTTTGTCATGATTGTGTGCTGATTAGTGATTATCATTTTTGGTGGACTTTTGTGTGCATCATAGAAAATCATTCCTTAAATGGTCACTCAAAAGAGTCGCACATCTCATCGCTAAGAAATGCAGCATTAAATAATGTGGTATGTCGGTGGTGATTAACCCCTACTATAGGAGCAAAAATCATAGAATACTTGTTGGTGTTGTAAGTTGTATCAAACACCACGGCATCACCAAAGTACTCACATGACTTTCTCTAAGTCGCAGTCGACCAAAAGTAGTGAGTCCGTCTACCCTCTTCATCCTCCTTTATTGTAAACCTGAAATCTGTTTTTTTTTCAAACTCACCCTCAAAATAATCTTTCAACAGATCGGCATCGTGTCCAACTAAAATCTCTATATTGTCTCGTCTTGCATTATAAAGGTCTTGCGTTAGGAAGCTTATTTTTCCACACCACCGGCTTCTAACTCTAGTACACTTATTTGTTAGCAGATCGGGATGTTTGCTTGTGCTTGTTGATCTGTTAACTTCTTTTGAACCTTAGTCACTTTGCGGTAAGATCGCAACAAATGAACCCTCCTCGGTGTCGTGAGTGAGAATGACACTCTTCAAATTGAGAAACAACATAATTTTATTCTGACCTGTTCCAAACAACTACTAATCTGGTTCAACATTTTTCTCTGGTTGTACCCCTGCGCCATTCATTTGGTTCATCTTTCTGTATTGACTTTGCCAATCCTTCTTTACTACAACCTAACTCTCGCCAAGTTATCACGCCACCCAATCTCTTCTTGCTATAATTTATTCTTGTACTGAAACCAGCTTATCTTGCATAATTGTTATAGAACAAAAGTGCATCATCCAAATTGCTGAAAACTTATTTTATGAAGGGTACTAATTCAGTGCAAACTTGCGGAGTATATTTTTACACCTGAGGAGAACTCACTTTTGGATCCATAACGGAACTGCATATTTTTCCAAAAGAAATCAAAAGGATCAAATCCAGATTTTTTGTTCATCTATGCAACATAATCAAAAGGATCAAACAAACAGCAGCAATGAAATTGCATTATGAATCCAAAAGGATCAAACGAAATTGCAACAAAATCAAAAGTATCAAATCTAGATTTTTGTTCATCTATGCAACAGAATCAAAAGGATCAAGCGAACAACAGCAAAGCAGCTGCAACGAAACTGCATTATGAATCCAAAAGGATCAAACAAAATTGCAGCAACGAAATTGCAACAGAATCAAAAGGATCAAACGAACAGCAGCAACGAAATTGCATTATGAATCCAAAATTGCACTGTAAATCAAAAAATAGCACTTGAAAATTTAGCAAAACACTCGACTCATAAACTTAGCAAAATAGCACACGACGAAATGACAGAACTACTTGTCGAGGAAGTTGCTCGCTGTTTGGCAAGGGTGTGGCAGAAGGTGCTAGTCATTAATGGCAGTCTCATCGGCATGGGTTGGCTCGCCGTCCGACAGGGGTGCAGCATAAGGGTTTGGGGCGGAAGGGTTTGTGGAGAAGAATGCTGCGGCGGAAGGTTTTGTGGAGAAACCTATTCTCACGATCCAATTAGTTGGCACCAGTTTTTCTGTTTAATAAGACCAATTAATCTGGGATAATTGGTCCCTGATAAGAAGGGTGGTCTTCAGTACTAACACCTAAGAAATTTTAGGAATAGTTGGGGAAAATATATTGATTATCAGTAGTCAATGAATCTTCGACTGCCCAGCTATGAATACGATCATCTAAACGACCCATATGATATTATTGGGAATCATATTCCGGAAAAGAAGGCTATCCAAATTGCTAGTGGTGAAGTTGTGTCTGAATTGTCTATTTATTATGTTACTTTCTCACAAATTATTATCAATAAATGGGAGATAAATTGCATGGTGCTGATATTTCCCAACTTTTATATTTTATAAAGTATTCATTGAAAGGTGACACTTGTGTGTGGAATTGAACAAGATGGGTTGTACAATGTCGACCAAGTGTCTTCCTCTAGTAAAATTCATCCCGTGCACAATCCTCAGACTCGTAGAGACTGGATAATACTATTGCTCATAATCCCAATCTAGCGCTCAGTGAGAGATTTTGAGTTATGATCCACTAGATTGGTTATATCCTACCCCATTGTCCAACCCATGTCCTACATTCGTAAATTAGACTCCACCCATCATTAGTTCCATCCATGTTCTTGTCCCTGTTCTTGATCGATGATGTAGTACTGCCTGAATGCGAAGAATGACAATTTGTGTCACCAACTGGCAATATCCCTATAAGTAATTCTGAATGTATACCATTATCTGTTACTATTGTGATTGATCTTGCAGAAAGATCATCGGAGTCGATGACACCAGAGCTGTTGATCGTTTTATTAGAGGATGGATCATTGGTACATTGACAAAGGAAGCAACAAGCCATATCATTGGCTTGGATATTGCATCTGAAGTTTGTGCTGCCTTTAAAGAAGTCTGCACAATCTTCACAAGAAAGACAAATCAAGCTCAGACAGCAACCCACTTACTTGGAAAAGGCTCCTGAAATTACCTTCAATGATCATCTATGCAAGTTCAAAAAAATTGTGACAGTCTCGCTGACCTTGATATTCCAGTCAGTGAACAACATAAGGGTTTTTGACTACTTACTCGCCTTGGAGGGAAGTATGAATCATTCACTACGACCATGCTCATGCCACTAATGCCTTCTTTCAAGGAGATAGTGCCTCTCCTCAAAGCTTTGAGACTCGTTCAGTTATTCTGCATTTTATGCTGAAAAGGGAGTGGACATGGTTCCAAACCTCTAAAACATTTCAGTCCTTTTTTATAAAGGACGTAGTTTGATACCTGCTAATCAGACTCATTTTCTTCATGGAACTGGTTGAAGTTTTGATCTTAATTTCAGACGAGGACCTTAAGATGTTACCTACTAAATCTGCCAGAAGGGGGGTCACACTCTCTTCGATGATGGCAGACATTCAATCATTATGTTCAACCAAAAAACTTGCCTCAAGCTTATAGTATCACTCATGATGATTCCATTTCTTGTCCTGAAGAATGGACTTCAGATACTGGAGTTTTAGCTCACATGACTTCCAATGAAGGTATACTCCAGAATCTTGCTCCTTAATCTGGTATTAATCATGTTATGATTGGCAATGGTAAGTTTCTACAAGTTACACATCCATGTGAATCAGTTATAACTAGTAAAGGAAATAGTTTCACACTTAAAATGTATTACTTGTATTGTACTTGATCTTGAGTGCAATCTTTTATCTGTTGGTCAGCTCACAGCTGATTTTAATGTGACCTGTGACTTTGCTCATGATGGTTTTGTGATTAAGGATCGAGGAACATAAAGGATTTTGTTGAGGGGAACAAATAGGAGTAATCTGTACCTTATCAATTCTCTAGCAATTGCACTTTTCTCTCGTAGGTTTCACGTAATGTATCGTGATCTATGGCATCAAAGGCTTGGTCACCCTCATTCTATTGCTCTTGATCACATAATCAATATAGATTTGATCAAGACAATTAGAAATAAGAATGTTTCTCTCTGTGAGAGTCATAGGAAAACTATATAAATTTCTGTTTGATGTTTCAGATTCTGTTGCAATGAAACCATTATCTAAAATTCATATTGATTTGTGGAAACTAGTTCCTACGTTGTCTATACATCATTACTCATATTATGTAGCGATTGTTGATGACTTCTTGAAGTATGTCTGGATTCTACCTTTGAAACACAAATATGATTCTTATGAACAATATGTTTTGTTTGAAAAGTACATTAAGCGGCAGTTCCATACAGAAATTCAAATTGTTCAAACTGATGGGGGAGAAGAATTTTTAAATCAGCAACTAGAACACCATATGAAAATATCACGGATAGTTCGTCAAATCTCTTGCCCTTATACGTCACATCAAAATGCACGAGTAGAGAGGAGACATCGTATGATCCATGAGTTGGAAATAACCATGATGGCCATGCTAACATTCCAACAATTTCTTCGGTTAAAGCTTTTATCACAACTTTGTTCCTGATGAACCGAATGCCCTTACCTAGTCTCAGGTGGGACTCACTATTCTTTTGCTTATTTGGAAAGCATCTTGAGTATACTATACTCGTAAAAGCAAGTTTGATAGTAAGTCAGTTCCATGCATCTTCAAGGGTTATAGTGACAATCATGAGGGATAGTTCCTCATAAGTATTCTTCTCCTGTTGACACAAGTTCAGATGACTCCCTTTATTCTAGTGATGTTCCTATGAGTTATTTATCAAGTACTAATACAATTGAAGCCAATTGTAACTCTCCTCTGGCAGTTCTTCCTAAACCTGCACGTGTTGATGTTCCAGATTATATTTGTGTTGTTGATTTTATGCCTGTCATATCACCCAATGTTGGTACATCTAATACATATATCCACAGATCTTATAGGATCTGATACAAATCAAGGCGCACCAAATCGATGGTTCTTTTCTAATATTGCCATCTAGCAGTACCACAGATTCACCTTCTATGGATGACACAACTCAAGCTGCTAATGTTTCGTCCGATAAACAGGTTACTGATTTAGAGATTCGTGTTCCAGACACCACTCCCCCATCTTTCGTCCTGCTTCTCCTTCACGAATTCATTCCATGCCACTAGGAATTGCTTTGAAATTTCAAAATCGAATCCCAAATATGCACTACTCCATGATTACTCCGCTATTCCAAAAGAACCTTGGACAACAAAACAAGCCTTGAAGCATCCAAGCTGGAAACAAGCCATGGATGACGAATATGCTACTCTTATCTCAAATCACACCTAGGATCTTATTCCCCGAGATCACCAAATGAATGTTAGCACTTCCAGTTGGGTTTACAAGGTGAAGCTAGTTCTGCTCGTAACGTCGACCGCTTGAAAGCTTGGCTAGTCGCTCAAGGATTCAATTAGGAGCCTCGAATAGATTTAAATGAAACTTATTCCCCTGTCATTAAACCTGGTACAATTCACTTAATTTTTTCTCTTGCAATTGTGAAAGGCTGGTCCATTAGACAACTTGACTTCAAAAATGCCTTCTTGCATGGCTTTCTTGCTGAAGATGTTTACATGGAACAACTTCCATGTTTTCTTAATTCACAACATCCTCAACATGTTTGCAAGTTAAGAAAGGTTTTATATGGACTCTGTCAGGCTCCAAGGGCTTGGTTTGACAGATTCAGCTCTTTTCTGCTCAGCTCTGGCTTCTTCTATAGCAGTGTTGACCCAAGTATTTTTAACTTTCACGATGGTGATTTTTTCATGGTTCTTTTACTCTATGTTGATGATATTACTCTCTCTGGTTCTCATTCGGATCGTATCTCTTCTTTCATCACACAACTACATGATAATTTTGTCATGAAAGACTTAGGTCCACTCAACTATTTTTTAGGTATCCAGGTCAAGACCACTTCTCAAGGCTTGTTCCTTCAACAGTCTAAGTTTGTTGTTGAGCTACTGGAACGGAGTGAAGTAAATGAGTGTAAACCTTTTAAAATTCCATTAAGCACAAAACACTTTCATGATTTGGAGTCTCCTTTATGGATTGATGTCACATCCTTTTGATCCATTGTTGGTGGACTTCAATATCTTACCATGACTCGTCCAGATTTTTCCTATAGTGGCAATTATGTTTCTCAGTTCATGCAATCCCCTAGAGTAACTCATTTAGCTCTCGTTCGATGCATCTTGCTCTATGTCAAAGGCATGATTGGACTTGGTATCTATATCCAGGCTCGCAGTAAATGAAATCTCTATAGTTTCACTGATGCAGATTGGGATGGCTGTCCACAAAACCGTAATTCAACTACAAGGTATTGCACCTATCTTGGGAGCAATTTAATTTCATAGAGTTCCCAAAAGCAGCCTACTGTAACAAGGTCTAGCACCGAATCTAAAATTCGTGCCTTAGCTCAAGCTACTGAAGAAATAACATGACAAATTTTTCTTCTACACGATTTTCAAATTCATCTGCACCAGCCTCCAATCTTATATTGTGATAATAAGTGCCTTGTTTCTCATTGTCAATCCAGTATTCCATGCATATTGAACTCGATTATTATTATTATGTTCATGAGCAGGTTGCACTTGGTCTCCTCATTACAAAACATGTCTCCACATCCTCTCAAATAGCTGATGTTTTCACAAATTCACAGCTCAGGCCAACATTGAATACTGTTAGAAGAAAATTTTGCATGGATACCTTGCACAATTTGATGGGGATGATAAACCTTATGCTAGTTTATGTCATAAGGTTCAGTATTACATATTAATAGATCGATCGAGTCTAAATAAGGAAGGAAAGATGGCATCAAATGATCAACAAAATCGAACCGTTATTGATGGAATACCAGCAGTAACCGAAGAGTGACTTAAGGAATTTGATTCTCCGGTTTTGATTCATCACAATTCAAAATTTGTATTAGTCTATATATAATGTACACCATACATTAATTACCAAAAAAATATACACGATACATTATAAAGATCAAGTTGAGAAAATACGTTCTCAGAGAATCTAGTTGAGAAAATACGTTCTCAGAGAATTTCTTTTCAAGATTTGTTGAAGGTCTTTCCGTTCTTTGTCGTCTCAATATTCATTTATCAAGTACACCAGCAATGCCCTCATTAAGCCTCGTGTTCTTGAGCAACTCAGCATATGTCATGAACCGATAATTTTTGCCCCCAAATTTTTACGCGCGTTAGACCAACAAAAGAAAAAACATGACAAATCATGAAAGAGAACTAGGCCATATTAGAAAACATGTCCATCCTTGTAGATGATTATTAACCAACTAAACAGAAACTCGTGCCTAATGTGCACATCTAGTACTTGATCATAAGGAGATCATTACATCACATTTATTCAGATTCTAGTAAATATAAAAGCATAGTCGCCCCTCCTCTTTAGCCAGGTCTATCCCCATCTCATTCGTAATCTGGAAAATAGGGTAAAGGAAGCACGTACCAATGAGCCTAGAAGCTCAGTAAGCAATAATCACACATTCAAGAATTGATTTTTAAGGACATTTGAACCTTGAGCTCAGACTGCTGATTGGACTAATAATCCAATTGATAGAAGGTCTCGTAGTTTCATATTTTTAGGAGGTAATCTTATTACATGGAGAACTAAGAAACAGTAGCTTCAAGTGCAAAAAATATTCCATGATCTTGAAGGTATCACATTTTTGCGGTTCCATCAATTTCGACAATGGTCTCCATTTCTTTAACAAAAACTTCCATGGCCTTGGCTGGTAAGCAGATGGAAAAAAATATTCCAGAATCTCCCTTATCGTTAGTTGAGTTAATGTACCAACTAGAAAAGCTTGGCATTCCCAAACTGCTCATTGCCGGACCTGCGTACACCGCCTTACCCCATCCGAACTCGATGTTTCTTCGGGTGATGTGTGCGAAGTCCGAAATCGCATAAGTTCGAACAGGGGTGACAAAGGGTCGACCTCGGATCACCATAAAGTTCGCCAATGATTTCATGTACTCTGGGGTGATGCTGGCTTTCGCTTCCTTCACGAGCTTTACCACGTACTCTAATGGATTTTCGGATATGTTCCCAGTGGTGGAGATCGCGACGGGAGTAGCCAAGGCATTGCCGTAGTATCCAATGGGGACTGGTGGATAGAATCGGTTGCGTCAATCCACGGCAATCATGATCCGAGTCTCCTCATCGGGGTCCTGCAATGTGGCGATCGTGCGGCAGCGCCATAGGCATGCCGTGATGATGCATGTCAGGAGACAGGTGGCGGTGGCGGATGGCAGAGATCTCAGCTGTGCCGAAGAAGAAGGAACGGTGGGCCATATAGTCGTCCAGTTGAAGGAGGAGGGGGGTGCCTTCCGAATGGGTTATGTCGTCGTATTCCCTGTGCGTGCAGGATACGTGAGGCGGATATCGCGCATTGAAAAGATGCCTTTCCCAGACGGGATGAATGGAAGGGGCCGCCGCGCCGCGTGCAGTTCACCGACTGCAGTTATAAATTGGGTAATGCCAATGCCATCAACCATGGTATGATTGACACGGACTGCGAGGATGAACCCTTTGCATTGGAGGCGTGTGACCTGCAGATGAATAGAGAATGAAAAGCATTGCAAGGAGGGAAGATTAAAATTAGTTACATAATTTCGTAAAAGATCATTTTCTAAATTGTTTTGCACGGTTTTGTAGAGGAGGATTTTCAACTCGAGATTGTTTCCAGATGAACCCTTGAGTAAATTTGGTCCGTTACAACGGAAAAGAAAATTTTCTTTTGTATTTCTTACAAACTACACATATATATAGGTATTAAGACATTTTTTCGACCAAGCAACTATCCCTATAAATCTGAGATTCATACAAGATAAGGATTAATAATTATTCCTGTGGTGGATGAATCGTCCGGATCTTGCAAGTAAACACGGTAAAACTTTAGTTGACAAGATATGAAAAATACAAATCGAAATAACAACGAAATGTACATAAGAATCCTGTTTATATCGAAGCGCGGAAGCGTAGAAACACGAAATCCGGTGACAGAACGCCGGAGTAGCAGCTTGGCCGTCAGTTACGGCTCGGTCAACCTCGTTGACTCGTTGGAAACCGAAAACCAATCGGTTCAAAAGACGGAGAGTGGAGCAAGGAGTCGGGATCTGGCGACAGAATCGCTCAAAGATCAGTAGAGTGTGCGGAAATCACGATCAAAGAGATCAGAAAGTAGGGTTTGAAGTGAGATACAGAGCGCCACAACGGAGAGAGAGAAAAATACAGAGTGAAGTGTGTGTAAAAAAATGTTTAAGTAAC
>JAOYMZ010000018.1:861493-876199 GCA_025802335.1 Pinguicula primuliflora | reverse complement strand
CCAATGTCACTTGTACTTGAAGATAGTAATTCAAAGTCATATCTATGCAATATCATGGATACACCTGGTCATGTTAATTTTTCCGATGAGATGAGTGCCGCCCTGAGGCTTGCTGATGGTGCAATGCTGATTGTAGATGCTGCGGAAGGAGTAATGGTATGATTTTCCACTTTGAATTTGTTTTTCATGGAAATAATATATTTATATTGCCACATTAGGCATCAAAAGTAGTAATGTAATACCCGTTTCATCTTTTTGATCCTGTCCAAGTTTTTTTTTTCAGAATGCCTTTAGTTTGAAGAATCCCTATACTCGCTTATTTATATTTCTATATTGCTGATAGGTAAATACAGAGAGAGCAATACGCCATGCTATCCAAGACCGCATTCCAATAGTAGTGGTGATAAACAAGGTTATGTCTGAACTGAATTTGCGTTGTTGCCTTTTTTGTCATGTTTTTCTGGTGTCTCCTACATTATATAAACAATTTTGTTGTGCAATAGGTTGATAGGTTAATAACTGAGCTCAAGTTACCTCCCAAGGAAGCCTATCATAAGCTACGACACACAATTGAAGTCATCAATAGTAACATTACCGCTGCATCTTCAACCGTTGGAAATGTTCAAGTTGTTGATCCTGTAATTGGAAATGTCTGTTTTGCTAGTGGGGCTGCTGGATGGTCATTCACCTTGCAATCATTTGCCAAGTTATATGTAAAGCTCCATGGCATTCCATTTGATGCTAATAAGTTTGCTTCTCGACTTTGGGGTGACTTCTACTATGATGCTGATACAAGAAAGTTCAAGAAAAAACAACCTGCTAGTGGAATGGAACGTTCTTTTGTTCAATTTATCCTAGAACCACTTTATAAACTATATAGCCAGGTGATTGGGGAACACAAAAAAAGTGTGGAGGCGACACTTTCTGAACTGGGCGTGACTTTGAGTAATGCTTCATATCGCTTGAACGTCAGGCCTTTGTTAAGATTGGCATGCAGCTCGGTTTTTGGTAGTGCTACAGGGTTTACGGACATGTTGGTTCAACACATTCCATCTGCCAAAGATGCTGCACCTTTTAAGGTTGAACATATCTACACCGGACCAAAGGATTCAACGATTTACCAAGCCATGGAGTGTTGCGATGCTTCTGGTCCTGTGATGGTCAATATAACAAAACTGTATCCTAAATCTGACTGTAGCGTCTTCGATGCATTTGGTAGGGTCTATAGTGGGGAAATAAAGGTAGGTCAGTCTGTTCGCGTGCTTGGAGAAGGCTATTCACCGGACGATGAGGAGGACATGACAGTAAAAGAAGTAACAAAATTATGGGTCTATCAGGCTCGCTACAGAATTCCCGTTAGTAAAGCCCCGCCTGGTTCTTGGGTCCTCATAGAAGGTGTTGATGCTTCAATTATGAAGACCGCCACGCTTTGCAACCTGGACTATGATGATGACGTGTACATCTTCAGGCCCCTCCAGTTCAACACCCTTTCTGTCGTGAAAACTGCCACTGAGCCTTTGAACCCCAGTGAGCTGCCAAAAATGGTCGAAGGTCTTCGGAAGATCAGCAAAAGCTATCCATTAGCAATTACAAAGGTTGAAGAATCTGGAGAGCACACTATTTTAGGTACAGGAGAACTGTACCTGGACTCTATAATGAAGGACCTCAGGGAGCTTTATTCTGAAGTGGAAGTCAAGGTACTATCTTTGTTCCTTCTTCATTAACATGTTGATGTTCAAATTTATTATATGGTGTTTTCATTTGCTTTTCCTCTGTTTTCAATAGGTAGCAGATCCAGTTGTGTCATTCTGTGAAACAGTCGTGGAATCCTCATCAATGAAATGCTTTGCTGAGACACCAAACAAGAAAAACAGAATTACTATGGTATGTAAACCCATAATCTATATAACTCCGTAGCTACATTTTGTTTCTACAAGTTCAATTGGTAACATATAACTTGATAATATTTCCTAATTTTTCAGATTGCGGAACCACTGGAGAAGGGGCTTGCCGAGGATATTGAGAATGGAGTCGCAAGCATTGACTGGCCAAAGAAAAAGCTGGGCGACTTTTTCCAGACAAAGTATGACTGGGATTTGCTTGCTGCACGGTCTATTTGGGCATTTGGGCCTGATAAGCAGGTGAGCTGACCTAACTTGAACTGATAATTTGATTTCATTTCATCCTTTCATATTTGTATTCCCTACCCTTTTTGTTTTGCTGATCCATTCATTTCAAATGTCCAACGGTGATATGTTTCTATATCATCAGGGGCATAGTTGTCAAATTGGGATTCGAATCGTGAATCGTAATGATCAATTTTTAAATCGTAAATCGAATCGGATCGTGAATCGTAAAGATTCAGTCATAATTTAAAATATACTAAAATATGTATTTTGTAATGAAAATATTATAAATAAATATTTTAATAATATAATTAATTAATTATCAAAGTTTAGTATTGGTGTTTAAATCGTGAATCGTAAGATTTAAATCTCAAATTGTACCTGAATCGTAAGATCCAGACAACGGATGGGCATAAAAGATTCATATCTAAGATTTGAATCGTTTAGCATTAGAATTTAATCGAATCGTAGGATTCGAATCGTGAACCGTGGGATTTTGATAACTATGCCCAGGAGTTACAACCTTGCATACAAGAATGTCAAAAAAATCCGTAAGTATATTTAAAGTAAGCAAATATTTATTTAACCGTGCACAAGTGCTCGTGACATATTCGAAAGTTGAATCCAACTTGGTGTTCCTGGCTCATATACCTTACTGTAAATACTGACTGTTTTTCAATTCCGCGAAAGCTTTTGCATCTGGGTAAACTGGATGTGTGATTGAGCTGATCATCCTTTGGTAGCCTAGAGCATTATTAAATTAAATGTGAGAATCTGTCCTTGTTAGTGCTACTGATATCACTAGTTTTGAGGGCTAATTTTGAAATGACTCTAGCTAATTTTAAGAACATCATCTCCACAGAAATAAATTTACTATGTTTCTCTAATCTTTTTTATGTTTGGAACAAACATTGGAAAACAAGCCACTGTTGATTCTTAGATCTATACAATTTCTTATGATTTTAGTGGAAATGAAATTGCGAAGTGCCATTTTATTGGGGAAATGGGTGCCTTGTTTATCTTTCTATATCTTAGAATACTTGTTGGGCAAAAAATAACAACTGTAATTACTTGTCGTGTTCTAAATGGCACGCTCGGCACTCCCAGCAGCTTGGCAGCTGCCACGGTCGACTTGGCAGCTGCCACGCCATTAATCACGTTGGCTGATTAATAGACCCCGGTGTTCTGAATAAGCACACAATGTAAATAGCGAATTTGAGTAACATCTATAGATGTCCCCAACCGTATTTTCCTCATCTTTCTCAAGCCTATATGTATAACACGCATCAAGGAGTATATGGAAGTTAAACAACAGTACTGAAACAAATCCATCTGCTAACTGGTATTTTGAGTTGGCATGCCTAATTTATATAGATTTTCTTATGTTTTACATTTCGATCTTGAGCTCCATATTCCACAGCCTATATTAATCTGATATCATCTAAATTAGATGAACCATTATGAGATGATGCTCTGCAGCTATTACATCAACCAGGCTAGTATTATTTGCCAAATGCACGAAATGAAAACTATACATGCTAAAAGGATTGCATCACTTCAATAGCGATTTAGGTTTGTCCAACAAATAGGAGATGGGAAAGATAAAACCTGCAAGCCCAAATCTTCAAAACATAAGAAAAAGCATGCCATTTTCAGATAATAAAATCAAATGCAAAGACATCCAATTCGCAAATAAGGAAGCTAATTGGAGAAACTTGTCAAGGGAAACTGGATGTGAAATAGGAAACAGGAGGTATTCTAGTCAAACTAGCCTTGGGGGCCACCATTTAGAACACTGATAGACCAATAGTTCTCTCTTTCTTAGCCCGCAAATGCATCCCATGGCGATTACACGCTACGAGAAACACAGACAAAAGAGAGGAAAGAAAAATCACAGCAGAAAACAAAGCTGAATATCATTATGAAAACTTACTTGTTGTCAATGAGAACAATAATAATCTAAAGTTGACAAAAAACATGTATACGTCAGCAACAAAGCTGAATATTATTGTTGTGTTTTATATTTTTATTCATCTGTTTCCCCTCGGCGGTGCGGCTGTCTCGGTTCCCGTAGTGCTTGGCGCCCCTCACCGCCATGCAAGTGCCGGGCATTATTTAGAACGTTGAATTACAGGGTGTTTGATATATTGCATCCATTACGCTTACATAATCTTAAGGGACTTCTTGGTGGTGTATTCAGCCACTTTGGTTCTGTATTTCTATATTGTTCAGTTGGCCATTGGTAATGTTAAATTCAACTTGTCATTCTAGAAACTCAACGAGGCAGAGAGGGCACTGCGTGATTCTGTGTCCTCTTCTAAACCTGCATTATTTCTGATGTCTTATCATGCTCTGCTTCTCAGGGATAAATTGACTGGCACAGATTGGATGATAGTCAACATGAACGATGGCAAAAGATATTACTACAATACTATAACCAAGGTATGACGCAGTAGTCCAAAGCTAACAATCTTAATCCTTTATTTGTGTGATTTTAACAACATTTTTTACCAGTCGAACTTGTTTCTTCACTTGATGCACTTTTTCCTTCTATTAATTTTAAATCTTTATGAATCCCATGAAACTTCATTTTTTGTTTCCTATGGGGTTGACAAACTTTTGGGATAATGGGAGGCTTCACAGTTCAAGGGCATCTGAGTTGGACGTCCATCATAATCCCTACTAATAATTTTAATTCTCCATGAATCCCATGAAACTTCATTTTTTGTTTCCTATGGGGTTGACAAACTTTTGGGATAATAGGAGGCTTCACAGTTCAAGGGCATCTGAGTTGGACGTCCATCATAATCCCTACTAATCAACTCTGTAATTTGAAATTGGTCTCGTCTTGCCCAACATTTTTTTCGATAATACATCTTCAATATTCATTTATCTGGTTTCTCTGCAGTAATTCTTTCTCACATCATAATTATTAAATTGTAATCCAACCGTTTAATTTTTTTGCCTTATCAGTTAAGTAGCTGGCAGATGCCCATGGAGGTGGCCGAATTGGGAAAGAAGCAAGATCCTCTGGCTTCAGGAGCTTATTCTGCACCTGCAGCAAAGACTGATGTAGTAACTGAAAAAGGATCTGATCCTGTTAGTTTGACTTTGAACACTCCTGCTGCTATTACAGGTGGTCGTGATGCCACGGCAATGAGATCCTCAAGTGTCTCTGGGTCATCTTCTGCTCTAGATCTCATCAAAAGGAAGTTGCAAGATTCAGGACTCCCTGATTCTACTTCCCCTAGCACATCTTCATCAGGTGCAGTGGCATCCGAGCTAAATGGCAGGAAAACTGGTGATGCTACCGTCAAGAGTCTCCAAAGTGAAAACAATACAGATAAGCACAAGGACGGTGATGGTGAAGCTGATGTGTCCAATTCTTCGTCTGATTCTGAAGAGGAAGATGGTGGTCCAATGAAAGAGGAATGTATACTCAAGTTCAAGGTACTTTTGTAATAAGTTCAAAGCACTTTAATTGTTGATCTCCTATTAATTGCGCTTTATGCTAATGGCAGAGTGGTCCAGTTTTCATTTGCCTTGATGAGTCATGTTTTTTTTTTCTTGAGTTGCTTTCAGCCTTTCCATCCCATGGTTCTCCTGTCATGCGTCTGTGAGATTATCATATAGAACTACTACCAGTTCAGCTCTTGAAGGTTGAACATCATTTTCATCATAGAACTACTGCCATATGCATTATAAACTCTAAACTTATTTACGATGTTTAGAGTTACCTTGTCTATACGGGATGTCTTACTTTTTCATATATTATTAGGCTATAATACATTTGTTATCTAACTGAATTTAGATATGTCTATGACTTCAAAGTCTAAATCTAGGACATTGAAGGTGAACATCTACGTGGCAAAAGTCATGATATAATACGTCTAATTGGCTTATGCATGCAATTCTGATATCAAACACACCTGTTTTATAGGGTTGATGTTCATGAAAAGGTATGGCTACCGAGAGGTAGTGATGTAACACAACGTTTTAGGATTGGGTTGTGAACTTCCGAACAAAAGGCTACATTGAGGAAGTAGTGGATTTAAGCAAGCAGTTAGAGTTAATTGCTAATTGACCTTATTGAGTCATGTAATGTGTTAGTGTTGCCAGTTTTCTTAGCATTTTCTTAGTTGTGTTAGTGGAGGCAAGTTGTTGAATTAGTAGTTGATTAGTTTCCTAAATTAGGGCATCACGTGCTAGTGTTGGAATCTTTCTTAGTCAAATGGGTGCGTTGTTAGTTAAGTTAGTGGGTTCAGTTGGTCTTGGAGTTGTATTGTAAGGAGCATTTCTTCCTTGTAGTGGTAGTTATTGAATGAAAAATTCCTTTCTATTGAGTTCAAAGTATTGAAACTCTTTTCTCTTCCAAAATTCCGTTGAGTTTTAGAACAAAACCCCTTTCATTCTTCTCCTTCAAATCGTGAAAATCGGCCCCTTGCAACTTCATTAATTCGAGTTGTTTTTGGAATATTATTTCCTTCTCTTGGAATCAAGAGATTTCTTCTTAGTGCTTATTTACTGTTGAAACAAGCCGAACAAAATTTTCCTTCCGTGTCATAGCCCATAGGAAGAAACTTTCGATCCTTTTTGTACTCAAAGCGCGAATTGTGTCAGGTAGGATATAGAACATCATCATGGCCAGATACGTGTCTTGTCATCCAGGAATAATACGCCTGCCTGTTTTATAGATTTGATGTTCATGAAAAAGTGTGGTACTGAGTTTTAGGATCTAGGACTTCATCATGACCACATACGTGTCTTTTCATCCATTCTTAGTTGTAATGATTCCCAACTCAATTCATCATACTTGACAGTTTGGCGGTCTAAGATTTGTATTCATTGCGTAGGAAATTATATGTGCCTCGTCTAACAGTAGATATCATGCCATATGGAAAAGGTTGCCATTTAGTTATTCTTGAATTGGGAGTTGTATTTTCTTTTCATATTTAAATACATATAT
Organism: Pinguicula primuliflora; assembly: GCA_025802335.1. Classification (NCBI taxonomy): domain Eukaryota; kingdom Viridiplantae; phylum Streptophyta; class Magnoliopsida; order Lamiales; family Lentibulariaceae; genus Pinguicula; species Pinguicula primuliflora. The sequence goes on along the minus strand of JAOYMZ010000018.1, from coordinate 869,107 downwards.
TTCAATACGATTACGGAATATTCATTGCTTTCTTCCAGTTGTATCAAAAGCTTAGATAATGACAATGAATATTATAATAATTTGCAACAGATTTTACAGAAACACTATATGGTGATTTGGGAAAGATGAGAATTATAATTCTTGTAGGATCTGAGAAAGGGTTTATCTGATATCTTGGATCTTATTCAGCTAGAAAAATTATATCCTTCCTACGAATTCTGCTCTCATTTTTCTAAAGCAAAAAATCGTACATGTTCTACCTACCTCAGTGATAATATTTGCAGAATTACTTTCACTCTGGGACACACACAGAGACCCATACAGATGCAACACACACATGCGCCTGACCTCGCTTGCAATGACTTATTGCCTATTTCTTGTGTCCGTTTGGTTATATTTTCAAACCTAATGATCCATTGTTCTGTGTTTCTCTACTAAGTGGATTAATTAATTCCTATTTTATATGCATTTTGCCCATTTTGTTACCTCTCTTAATCAAAATCCCATGTTTTCCAAAATTCTAGGAGATGCTTAAGGAACGGGGTGTGGCGCCATTCTCAAAATGGGATAAAGAACTTCCCAAAATAGTGTTTGACCCACGCTTTAAGGTTTGTTTCATCCATAAGTGATTTGTTGATTGTTTGGGCCGTACTATATTTCTGGACTTCTTATTTTATTGAATAAAAGCTTCCATGCTCACTAATAATCACAGATTTTCTCCCTCTCCAACTTTTGCTTCTCAATCCGTTGGCTCTCTTTGTGATAATTGTTGTTTGAACTATGATGACAATTTGTGTTTATGCCATTTCAATTTACAACGAGCTTTTAGTATTTTTTGAGAGTTCAGGGAGAGGTGCTGAATATTTCTGCTGATTTATGAGAAATCAATTCTTTTGCCTTTTCAATTTATAACGAGCTTCTATTTTTTGTTTTTGGAAAGTTCAGGGAGAGATGCTGAATATCGCTGCTAATTTATGGCAAATCAATTCATTGTTATCTTAGATTTTGTGAAAATTGCTGTATTCACTAGGATGCCAACTACTGGTGGTTATTGGCTTAGTGATTCTAGAGATGTCTTAATCGTGCTAGGTTCCGGGCTAAAAACCTGGTATTCACCTATAAAAAAACATGGATGCACGCATTTCTGAAGTGGTTATTGGCTTAGTGGTTCTAGGATGTCTTAAACATGCTCAGTTCCGAGCTAAAACCCTGGTATTCACCTATAAAAAAAATTAGGATGCACACATTTCTGATGCTGACTATCTCTGCTAATTTATGACAAATAAATTCATTGTTATCTTTGATTTTGTGAAAATTGCTGTATTCACTAGGATGCCAACTACTGGTGGTTATTGGCTTGGTGGTTCTGTGGATGTCTTAATTGCGCTAGGTTCCGGGCTAAAACCCTGGTATTCACCTTTAAAAAAAAAGTAGGATGCACACATTTCTAAAGTCCCGATCTGTAAAAAGCTTTGTAATTTTTTGTCAATCCACAGAGAAGGAATACCCCTGAATTGATGTTTCAATCTGCTTTAGGTTCTTTGCCAACAAGTCATAATTAATCCTTGTAGCTGCTTTCAAGCATTCATTATACTATAAATATTCTTTATGCTTTGTGTCAGCTGGAAGTACTTATAGGCTTTTCTAAGCCAAATGTTATCAATAATGGGACTACACTAGATATGGCCAGAAAAGCTAATGATTGCTTACATGAATATGACCCAAGCGCTGAAAGACTACGTATGCAAACCAAGCTGGAAGTACTGATTAATAGATCCAAATAGTATGTGTTTCATGCTTCTATTTACCAGATATCTTCTAGATTTTTGTAGTTTATTCTCCAATTGAAATACTAGGGTGAGTATGTGTTCATTATGTGTGCCTTGACGCACATCTGGAAGCACTTGCTACTTTGAAATCGCTAAAATGAAACTTAGTAACTGAAAGGAAACATCTGGAAAGTTTGTTCTCTATCGTGAGTTTCCTTTGCCATTTCTTTCTGCTAAACACATTAATTATTCCAGATGTGGTGGTATGCGTTGGTGTGTTTGTGTATTTGGTACAATGAGATCTTTCTGTTGCAGGCTATTGCAGACCATGGTTCGAGGAGAACCCTTTTCGAGCATTATGTCCGAACACGCGCTGAAGATGAGAGGAAGGAAAAACGAGCTGCTCTCAGGGCTGCACATGATGGTTTCAAGCAGTTACTGGAAGAAGCAAAGGAGGTTTGATGCAATTGTCTTCTATTAAAGTATTGTACTTTCCTTATGGGTCTTCTCTTATAGATTTTCATTTTTTAATCTAACGCCTAATATTTAGCCTTCAAAGTTCAGGATATTGATCACAACACCGATTATCAAATATTTAAGAAGAAATGGGGTGAAGATCCTAGGTTTCAGGCGTTGGACAGGAAAGAAAAGGAGCTGTTGTTAAGTGAAAGGTACATTTATTATTATTATATCAAGTACTTGCTCCATATTTCACTGGAGGCCTATCTCTATCTTAATAGCTTTGGGTTTGAACCTTGTTACTGGTGGAGGGAAAACTACATTTATGTAAAGTGTGTTACTATCAGATTTATATCATTCAGGAGCTGTCAGGATGTGTTGCTGTGATACTTTCATTTGATTTCAGAAGTTCTTCAATTTGTTGAAAATGACGATCAAGGCAGATTCTAAAGTGTTCTTAAACCTTGTTTTTCTTTCTCAGAGTTTTTCCTCTGAAAAAAGCTGTACAACAAAGAGCTCAAGCAGAACGTGCTGCTGCAGTGTCTGATTTCAAGTCGATGCTTCATGAGAAATTAGATATGACTTCCATCTCCCGCTGGTCAAAGGTAAGTCTAACCGCTTGACATGTATACTTGAATTGCTGGTGCATTTGTACTGGAAATATGTTTCCATCGGTTTCAAAATCACAGTTTGAGTGATTTGACAACAAAAGGATGGTGGATATGCAGGCGAATCCTTTATCGCGTCAGTTCTTTAAAGAATGTGTGTAAGTTATGTATACTGCTCATAGTAAATTTGCTCACGATTTTGTTTTTAACTAGGTAAAATTTCAGTAAGCTGTGTTCGGAAAACATTGAGAATAAACATTCTGAAAAAAGGTGCTTGATGTGTGATGGTTTTTTCATGAATTAGGGATGATGTGTGATCATTATTACTCTTACCTCAAATTCTTCAATTTGAAGTCACTTTGTTCGAGTGATAAAGTTGATCATGCTTGCTGAAAGTCCTACTTTCTTATATAGCTTATGAGTAAATTGATTTATTTTATGCATTGTGGTTGCAGCAGCTCTATCCATATCTCCTGGAGTTGCCCTTATTAGGTCTCATAGTATTTTCCCATGCTACCAAATACTGAACTTAGTCGTTTTTTCACATTACTGCTATTTTAGTAATTGGTTGCAGTTTTACACTATTATAAAGCAACTGCTTCAATGAATATCGAGACAGCGATGGTCTGTGACAAATTTATGCGTGATCCTTTTCTGCTAAAAGCTTCAATGACCATAATACTTTACGACCACAGATAGGAGCGAAAAAAAACATATTTGTATATTACGCGTATCACAGTGATTGTATTACCTGCCACCAAAAATAACTGCATTCATAAATACACCTGCTTTCACCTTCGGTGGCCAGCCTTTATTTGACCATCAGAATAAAAACTTGAAGATGGTTCGTTTACCTATTTGGCTTTTTATTCTGGTTGGAATATTCTCTATGGTAGGTGAAGGATAGCTTGAAAAGTGATTCCAGATACAAGTCTGTGAGGCATGAAGACAGGGAGAAGCTGTTTAATGAATGCATGAATGAAATAAAGGCTACTGAAGCAGCAGCACGGAAGGCAAAATCCACAGAAGATAATGAGGTTAGGGAACTACTAGCTTCTAGCCTTCAACTTTCCTATTCTAATTCAATCATACATTTACTTCCTTTTTGCCTTTGCTTCTTGATTTCTTTTTTCCCTGTAGCCTCATAAAATTGACAAACTTGTATTCTATTGCTAGTGTGCAGTTCGAAGCTTCATGTATGCAGATTTCATATTTATATGTTGATACTTGATACATATTTCAAACTTTGAAATATGCATAGAAAAGGGCCACATCACAAGGCATAAGGCTGAGGAAAATAGTGACCATATTTGGAAGGAAAAAAAAGCTTGAGCTTCTTGACCCTCAATCTCCAAGGGCTACTACCTCATTCACCATACAGTGAATCAAAATTGAATCTTGGAGCTATGGCTTAGCTACAATCAACACCACTATGTAAATTATAAGAATGCCTATTGACTGAGTTTTATGGAATAATAAACTTGAGCTGAGTCTTTCTAAACAGAGTAAAAGAGCACACCTGTTTGTGGAAAGAGCTAGAATGAAATGGTGAACGTGTTTTTCATTTAAGAATACGAGTCTTTGCTACATCCTATTATCTGTTCCCCAGTCAGCATAATTTGCATATTAAGTGTTTAAAGAAATATTTTTGTATTCAAAATTCTTTAAAACATGGACCCCTTTTTCAATGCGGGTGTATACCACCACTGCTTACAGGACAAACTGAAGGAAAGACAGAGAGTTTTACAAAAGAGAAAAGAAAGAGAGGAGCAAGAAGTTGAACGAGTGAGACAAAAAGCTCGCCGAAAGGAGGCCGTTGAATCATATCAAGCTTTATTGGTAGAAACAATAAAAGATCCGCAGGTACTTATGCTCTTCACTTGCTTTTGAAATAATAGATTCGGTATGTTAATGTTTGCAGGTATTGAATGCGTGTAGTTCCTTACTGAGACTCTCTCAGTTCTCACACTGTTTAAACCGATCAACACTTTCTCTAAGCAATGTGGGAATGCTGATTTTGCATTTTGGAGCACCTTAGCTTTGGCTTTGCAATCACCAATGTTTTGAAATGTGTGAAATATCTGTGATCCAAGTGTATCACTGGTGAATGGTGATAGATATATAAATTACTGTTCTTGGAAAGTAATGCTAAATATTTTACTATAGTTTATGATTATATATCTGTGGTCTGTTGGAGCCTTTTCCATTTAGAACTCAAGCTTTTTCCTTTTCTTTTACGTATGATAATAGGTACTCAACTCTGGCTCATTTGCTATAGTAATTGTTAAATATTCTATGATTGGGCAATATTTGCTGATTTTTTTTCGTTGTCGGGGTTGTTATTCTTGCTCTTTTCTTTTGTTTTTCTTTCTCTGACATTGATTTGCACCTGTTATGCAGGCGTCATGGACCGAATCCAAGCCTAAGCTGGATAAAGATCCTCAAGGACGTGGTGCAAATCCTCATCTGGATAGATCAGACATGGAGAAACTTTTCAGGGAGCATACTAAAGCCTTGTATGAGGTGAGGCCTCTATTTTTGGTTTTAGAACTTCTGTTTAGTTGGTAGTTTGCTTATTGTTAGTAATGGTAGCTTCATCACAAATAATCATTAGTCAGTCTATTTTTCTGAGAAATTTTCTGCTGGGGGACGGTATATCCTGAATAATCCTGAATTCTAATCGTGGTCGTTCATTGTTGATTGACTGCCAGGATTAACAATATTTAAAAACTAAGTGAAAAAAGTGAAAAAAAAACTAAGTGATCCATTCATGGCCATCAGATAACAAATGGATGGACATGATTAGAATTCGGGACACCAGGGCACTTATCCGGAATATAACGTCCCGGATTAGAAAATTTTCGCTATTTTCCATTATTCTTAGCAGTGGAATCATCATACACATTCTAGATGAGATAGTGTGTAGTTTCTATTCTCTTTTTGTTTTGTTGTTTTGTATTCCCTTATGAATTTCTTTGGACTCCAGAGATGTGTGGTGGAGTTTCGATCTCTATTGGCAGAGGTCATAACTGCGGAAGGTGCTGCACAAGAAACACAAGATTGTAAAACAATTTTGAGTTCTTGGTCCACTGCCAAACAACTACTGAAAAATGATCCGAGATATAATAGAATACCGAGGAAAGAAAGGGAATCGTTGTGGTATAGACACGCAGAGGAGATCCAGAGGAGGCAGAAGAAAGTGGACAACGATCCAGATGACAAGGTAGAAGATCGGAAAACTGGGAATCCTGTCAATTCCGGGAAACTTGAGTCCGCCTCGCGGCGGCATCATGACCGTAGATAGATAGATAGATAGATACATGCTTGTATTCGTTCTCATTGAGTTTTGTGAGTTTCGTACTCCTTGTTTTTACCTGGTTGGATAGTTAATCTCGTCACTGGATTATTGATAAAATTCAACGGGAAAATGGTGCAAGAGTTCTGAGATATATCTGTCAATAAATAGTGTTTAAAAATAAATATGAATATCATTTTTCATTTTAAAATCCCATTTTTCAAAAAAAAAAAAAAACAGACATCAGGAGCTGAACTCATGGCTAAGAGATCTCGAGTTCAAGTCTTAGCAAAAGTGTTTGGTCAGGTTTAATTCATAAGAGCCTTTGGGTTGGGTGCAGGCCACCTAGATTAGTCGGGAGTGTAAAAAGTTCTCGGATACTGGGGAGGTGCGAGAATATTTCTCCCAACTTACCTACCTAAAAAAAAGCAAATCCCAAGAAATGATTCCATCAAGCTTGGAAAAATTTTTGTTCGCCACAAAAATTGGTTCAATTTTCGAAAATGTCACCTATCGGTCTTCCAAAGACTGGTTGGGCAGCCCGATCTTGCAAAGTTCCGATCTTCCAAAATCCGACTGTGATTAAAATTCTTAATCACGAAGATTAAGAAATCCCGGTCTTTGAAAGACCGGGACTGGACAAGAACAAACCAGAACAATCAAATGGATCCGAGGCAAAGGTCAGATCCAGGGCAGCAACGCCACCGCCGCCATCGCCGCCACCGGAGCTTTGGAGAAGTCTATCATCTGACGGACGGAAGAGACACAAACGGAGGTTGACATTGTTGATGCATCAGGGAGCAAATCGAATCTCGGGATGCCGTTGTCGGAAGGACCTCTGCCGGATGTGGGAGAGTTTGAAAACAAGCCAGAGAATGAGAGACTGCGGAGGAAAAAAGAGAGATGGAGAGGAAAAGGTGATAAAGATATAGTTCAGCACCACGACGGTTCTTTGATCGTATTACGCCGTTGGAGCACAAAACTGGCAAAACTGAACGAAAAAGTGGCGGCATGGCAGCAATTGCGACGAAGGATTTCTTCAATTCTATGTACCCTAATAGAAAGAGGAAGAAGCAAGGCAAAGGAGCATAGGCAATTTGGACTCTCTTCTCCACGAAGCTGCCCTAAGCTTCCAAACTCCCCAACAATCTCCTTTGCCACCGCCGTCGCCGTCAGTCTTACACAATAAGTTCCAGGCAAAGTAGCAAAAGGAAAATAGAACGATAAGTACCCAGAAGTGGATCGTCTGTCCATAGGACTTCCAGACCAATCAACATCAGTATATGCCTCAATATTTAGATGTCCATACTTGCAATACATCACCCCAATATTAGGTGAACCCTTCAGGTATCTCAAAATCCTGAATGCTGCCTCCATATGTTCTCGCTGTGGACAATGTATGAACTGACTTCGACTGAGGGTAGAGGAATTTCCTTTAAAATGTCTCGGATGGTATGTTAGAATTCACGATTCAAGCCAGCTA
>JAOYMZ010000018.1:834835-850219 GCA_025802335.1 Pinguicula primuliflora | reverse complement strand
TCTATCTAATCTATCCTCCATATTCCACTCCCTATATTTTAATTAATTATAATATATTTTAATTAATTATAATATATTTTATTTAATTTATTAATTTTTTTTTAATATTAATGGGTGGAACGAGAGTGGAGAGAAATCTCTCCACTCTCTTTCCACCACTTCACGTGGTGGAAGGAGGGGGGAATAGGCAACCGGTCCCCCCCATGGGGGGAGGGAAATTTCCCTCCCCCTTGCAGATAGCTTAAGAGTTAATGACCATGGCAGACCAGCATCTTGCAGCTCAGAACCTGTCAGCCCATTAAGTGAGAATTCTCATATCATAGAAACATCATGTAACGTGATTGTACACTCCCCGAATGACATCCAAAATGTGTGCGTGCGAGAATGTCATCGATCAATCAGAGCCGTCATAAAATGTCAGTCTATCTGCATAGAACAATTCGGATATACCCCAAAATCCTGCGACAACTATATAATTAATAACCCGATCATACAAATTAAGAAGACGAAGGCATTTATCGGGATGTCTGCAATTTACTATAGTGTCAACACTTATTTCATCCCTTAAAATACGTGTACTTCTATGATTCTCCAAATCTCCGATAACAACCTGAGAAACGGGATGATATAGGCTGGGACGCTGGCTCTCATCTTGACTATAACTCATACTGATATCTAAAAAATGTATTGTAATAATAAGAACATTGCATAAATTTGATGTCAATAATTAATATCGCGTAATTAACAAATTTAACCATATATAAAAATTACCTTAAGCTAGAAAAGCTTTTCTGTACCTCTGCTCGGTCCGCTACTGTCGAAAAGACTCTTCTTTGCGAATTGAAGATATGAGGTTTCTGTTGTAGTGGTAAAAAACGAAGGAATGAGACTCAATTTATAGTAGAGGTCGCGCTGAAGCCTTCAGCGCGGCCTCTAGTTATTTCCCGCGCTGAAGCCAGGTTGTGCGACAAATCCACCGCGCTGAAAGCTTCAGCGCGAATTGCTGAAGGCTTCAGCACGAAGCCCTTCCACGCTGAAGTCTTCAGTGCGGCAGGACAATTTAACAACTACAATGCACTGACAGGCACATTAAAAAATTTACCCACAAAAACTATAGCTTGTGGCAGACGAATCATTTGAGGACGTTCTTTACAAGTTTGATATTGGACATTCTATAACAAAACTTGATAGAATAATGAAAAGCGATTTTTTGAGGTTGTATATACCACAATTCGAGATTATCGTAACTAAGATATTATTTTCCGTGCATATATTGATGTAAAGTGTAACAAAAATACATTAAAAATCAAAAACATGTCTTCCAATACTCTAGACGATAGCCCCCGCCGTTTTGGATTGATAAAGAACGACGCCATCTCCATTTTTGGTAGGAAACGCCATCGTTTTTTGAAGCATACAAAAGTTTCATCAGGAGCGGCTTTGGATACGTAGCATTCTTGATTCCTTCAGCCATGGTTCAGCTCCAAACATGGTTCTGTGGTGTTTCCGGGGCAGACACACATATCAAAACAAGTTAATGTCAAAAACCACACTGAACCTTTTTTTCTGGATCATCTACTCTTGCAACTTAAAATTTTGTCCGCAATCAATTTCCTCATGTCTGGTTCGACTCCCCTGAGTAACGGATACGATAAAACGGAAGTTTCAGCATTACACAATTGATGAGATTACAGGGTAGAGTTTACACTGGCAATGGAGTGTGCAGAGACAGAATGCTGAAATGCTCTGAAAACTGTCCAAGTTGAAATGCGCCTTTCTTGTCAGACCGACCTCTCAATCTTAACTTGGGCATTCTTTGTAGAGAGTGTGCTTGCCTTGAACATCTCAAGTTCAAGCTTTTACCACCTCCAAGTGGAAACCTAACACTATCGAATCGGCGGTCCTCAACGTACCACTGATGATGAGAAGCATTGGTTGGGACAGGAGCCTTGGCCTGCTTTTGAGACTGTCCCTGTTTCCAACTTAAAAACGAATTCTGGAGATGTGATGGAACCTGCAGAAACGTAAAGAAAGGATTATGTGTGGTCATGCACAAGACTGTTCTTGAATATGTATTTGAGTCTGTGTGCACCAGAAATTTTATGGCCCAGAATGTTATATTTAGATTAATGATATTAGGTCCATAATTACAATCGTGATCAGTTGATTCACAACACTTGAATGATCAGGATTAGAATTCTGGATCTAACATCATTAATCTGGACCTGAAAATCGGTACTGTGTGCATGTTGCAAGTTTCAAGGGTGTCTCCCGGTAATACCAGACTTCGACTTTGAATCAAGACATGTCGAACTCACCAATGAAACAAGACCGGAACGGGCAAATGATAGTGATGCTGTTGCGAAAGGGGAACTTCCTGAGATATTATCATCATTCCTGGAGCTTTGATCTTCGATGGACCCGAAACTGGCTGGATCAGTATCATCATCCTCTTCTTCCTCCTCCTCATCTTTCTCGAGCGCAACTTCTCGTGGAGTTCGCTCCATGTCATCTGTGGGTTCCGACACTAACATATCTCCATCTTCACTCAACCCCTGTTTCATTTTATCCTCCTCTTCTTTTTGCATTATTTTCAACTCCTGATCCAACTCATCCATGGCCTCTTTCAGACACAACTCAGCTTCCACTAACTCAAGTTCTTCGTTCAATAGCCCAATTCTTGTCTCAGTAGCATTTTTCTTTTCCTCAATCCTTTTATCTAGTCGTTGAAGATCCTGCTCGCTTGAACCCTGAATAGATTTTAGAAGGCGCGTCCATATTGTGTCTTTCGGGGCACTCACTTCTTTTCCATAGAACTCATCAAATCCAAGGGGTAGGAACTCAACCTCTTCCGAATCCACATCTTCCTTGTCTTCTTCCTCCGAGGGTAGCCAAAACAAACGGATCCCATGTTCTTCATCCTCCACGTAGTCAATATACCTGCCAGTTGGAGTATGCAAGATGAGAGGATCTTCCGTCCGAATTAGCTTAGATGGATCTTCAGGATCAGGTTCTGGTTCTTTATTAACCAGGACAAATTCTGGTTTCTTATCTGAACAAAACAAACAAGGTCAATCAACAAATACGAGAGGCTAAAATGGACAGTAAGCAGGACAGGGAGATCAAATGAACAATAAAAGAAAAGAAATGATATTAATATCGTCGAAACGAAGTTATTACATGTCGACCACCAATGTTCAAGTTCAGCAGGCATAGGAAGTCTGAGTGGAGCTCGGTAGAATGAGTTCAACCACATCTCCCTCTCTTTATCAACTTCGATGACATACGTTTGCCAGGGATCTGGAACCTGGAAACCGAAGACTTGCTTACAAATCTTAATAACATAATTGAATCCGCAAAAATTAACACTTTATGCAAATTACATCATAAAATTGGTTGATGAAGCCAGGTGCCATCCACACGTCCTCTTCCTCATAGAAATAGGCATGCTGAGGATCAGAATATGGCCCATAATACTCTCTGACCACTGCATGCATGAGTAGACTCAAACTTGTAAGCGATTGTATGTAAGAAAAGGAGAGAAGCTTACCATTTTTTTTCAAATCTGGTAAAAATGAGGAGAAAGTTATGGTATACTTCAGCAAGCGTAAAAGAGATGGTAAGTAATTAAAAGTGACCAAGGTAAGAGAAAGAAATGGCACTATGACAATACATCAGTAATTTTAAGAAATTAGTTGGTTTGAGATAATGGGCGTGCTGGTTTCTTCCACATCCCAGCCCTCGAATCATCAAATGCTACCTTATGTTAAAAGGGATTTTAATGAAATGCGGAAAACTGAGAATGCAGACTTACTTCCATCAGGCTTGTTGACAAACATACGAGCCTTTGCAGCTGCAACCTCTGCTATTCCTGCATGCATCTGAGGTACCATACTTTAAGTTAAAATCATATTAGCAACTAAGGATCTCGAGTTCGAAGCAGAATAATCTCTAATTACCGCTGAAAAATCTGAATCACAACCAGTTGAATCTTCCAAAAATTCACCAAAATAAAATCGTCCCTGCTCATTTCAAAAGAAAAGGTCAAGACGACTTTCCTTATAATATCACTTATGAGCTATAATACACCATTCTTTATAGTAAGACCACCAGACCAATTTATCTTCTTCCAAATTTAAGAAGGTATCATTTGCCTTCTTGGCTTTTTTCATCACCAGAATTTTCTAACATTAATAGAAAACAAAATTAATACTTCTCCAAGCTAACTTTGTTGACCTGTTGAGTAACTTTTCATGTTTGGTCCCATTTAATATCATAAAACAATGAAAAGCAACCATCGGTCCATTACTTGATACTAATGAAATAATTTTAAGTGAACTATACTTATCTATAATTTCATTTATTAAGCTTACTAGGAAACAAAACCGGATAAAGCTAGTTTGCATACAGGAAAACATAAGCAGATAGAAACCAGAAAAGGGCAAAATTGCAGTGAATTCTCACCCATGTTGTTCGTTCATTGACTTGATACACACCACAACCATGCATTCTCCCCTGTTTCCACTGACCAGCATACCGATATCTGCCTTTCTCCCTGGAACCAAAGTACCAATGAAATGCAGCCCATGACATTGAAACAGAATTCTGGAAGCAGCAGATAGCCATTGCACTTAAGCTTCAATTGAAATATTACAAATGGGCGAAACAACCAGTTGGTGTGATTGCCACTTGTTGCTTCACAATCAAACTTACGGTTTTTCTCCAAATTGTTTGACCCACTCATAGTTCTCATAGAAAGGGGTTACATATGCCCCATGTGCTAGACGCACACTATCTTCAATGTCCATCTCAAGCCACTTTTTATCTTCAGGTGACATAAAGTCACGTGAAAATATATGTCCTTTAGCTCGCATCTTTGCTTCAAGCCTAGAGAGTAAAAAATAAGCAATATCTGACAACCTTCGTTTACAAACTGATACACAATGTAGAATACATTCAATGCCATTGTAGACGTACTTGGAACCTGGAATGGGTTCAGGAACAGGAATATCCACTTCAACAACTCCATGACCATCCATATCATTTTGGAGCCATTCTCCCTCGTACCTAAAAGCCACATTCAGAGTTATATGACTAGCAGCATCGGCTGATGTCTGGATTAATCTAGAAAATCTTCCAGAAAGATCATATCTAATGGAAAATAAGGTGAAGATATGAATTTATCACCTGATCAACCCTTTCTCAGCAATATAAACGCCTTTTCCGTGTGCCATATCATCCCAAACAGTTCCTTCGTATCTATGAAGATACACAATTTAACAATATAATCATATATGTGATCAGGATTGATCTTATGAGGAACCGTGGAATGAAAATTAATGCTGATCCCGTCAACCCAAATTCAAGATTCACCACATCAAACTAAAAGGTTTCCACAGTTAACTACCAATTAACCAGAAGAATAGGAAGAATTCAAATTTGTTTGAAAGATTATGTGCATCACTTACGAGCTTCCGTCCGGGAAAATGAAGCTAACCCATTTCAAAAACTCTTCAATCCTATCCAGCTCCTCGATAACCGACTTGGGGTTGGAGATATCAGGATGATTATCTGGGATCACCGGATAAGGCTTCCGGTACGGTACATAAAATGGTTGAATCGGCAGGTTACGGCCGTCCTTTATCTCACCTCTGAGAACCCTCACTTCGCTCGCATTCACATTATACGGGTCCCAGCCCGGTTTCTTCATCCCAAGCGGAGCATCCGCCCAGAGTTCTTTCAAATCCTCCTCCCGCCAGTTATCAGGGTCCGGCGGAAAATCAAAGAGGTCCTCAATATACGCTATATCCTTCTCTTCTTCCTCTTGCTGCCTGCGCACCGACTTCGAGTTCAGTATTTTCATTATACTGCGGATATTGGCAACCGGTGTGTTCTCGTCGTCGTCGTTATCTGGTTCGAGCTTCCTAATGGTACCGCCATCGGGACGAGCGTCGGCCAATGTCCCATCGTCCGATTCTGAATCGGAATCAGAGTCGGATGACGAGGAGTAATTTTCTAATGCCGCGGATTCTGCTTCATCATCCTCTTCTTTAAAGTTCCGAGGCTTCATTACAGCTTCATCTTCGGAATCTCGGGGTCCCTTCGAAGCTTTTCTTTCAGGCGTTTGGCTTGACATTGCCGGAATTTCGGTATTGCGATAAGAAATGTTGACGAAGAGGTAAGCAGATAAGGTTTCAGGTTCAGCTTCTGGGGTTTTTGTTTCGACTACTCATGGCGGGTGTGCTTCGACTACTTCTACCGTGAATTTTCTCCGAAGTATTGAATTTGAACGGGCCTCAATTAAAGGCTTAAAGCACATGGCCCAAGTAATACTCACGAGTCCAGTGGTAATGGGTCATGTTTTTCTCATTTAAATATAATAGTCGAACCGAGAAATAATATTTATTCCGGTTGGGCCTTAGAAATATCAAATTTGTTCCGGACTGGCCTTAGAAATTCATGGGCTCGCCGCCTGGGACCACCGATGAACAGTTCCGCCAGTATATTTATAAATTCTTGTATTTTTGTAAAAGTAGTGAACTTTAAAAAAAAGTATAAAATATTTAAAGTAAGGGTTTTATTATGATAAAAGTTAAAAAAAATTAATATTTGTTTATATGGGCAAAATTATCGATTGTTATAACAATTGATGAGTATTTTGGTATTATCGATTTGTTTATTAAAGCAAAATTATATTAAAAGTGAACTTTGAAATAATTACAAAATTTTCACTGTCTTACGAGTCCAGAAGCAACTCCCTAAGAGCTTTTGATTTTTGTTTTTTTGGGGGATTTTCATCGCCAGACCAGCGTTAGAAGCCAAAATCGCAAACACTTTAAAAGGTACTCCTACGATTGAAAAGGCCAAAGTAACTTTTGAGAAAAATTTGCAAACATAACCTCATTTTATTAACGTCATTCATTAACATTGTGATATGTTAACTATCACAACCACAAGTTATATTATATATTTTTATTTATTTATTTTAATTGTAATTTTGATTATTGTCTCATAACAATATTAAATAAATATAAATAAAGTGTGTATAAATATAATTTTTCTTTAAGAGTATTCATCATTATTAAATAACGGGGAAACATAACAAGGGAGATGCTAGGAAGATAAAATTTTGGCTTTTAAAAAAATGTGTCATTGTTAAGAAGGGACTAGGTGGCATATAGCATAAATGTTTAACACTTTTTGGCTCCATCTAAGACCAATGATAAGTTAGATGTAGAGGGATAAGATTTAGTGAGATAAGCCTATATTTAGTATGCAGGATTATATAGCATTTGTAGGGTTTAGAATATAGTGACATTTTAAAATCCGTTGTTTAGTAGACATGATAATTTAATATGAGGATTTTGAAATTATTGCGAATTTACAAAGTTGTCTCTTATTTTTAATCATAACAATTAATTTAAAATAAAATAATAATAATAAAATAACAAAAAGAACAATAAACATAAACTTAACCACGAACAAAAATAGTAGCAAAATATAGTCCAAGGCTTCGGTTTATCACCTCCCTATGTACTCATGTCATTATTAACTCAATCTAGTGCCTAGCTTACCTATCTTTGCATCACGAGACTCATATGCTCACCAAGACCCTTGGGTTGACTCTAGGCTCACTCTAAACCTCAACTTATGGGCATCATGGATCGCAACCTAGCCCAACCATGTATTGGCGACATTGAGTGCAAATGGATTATCCCTAATGTGACACTACAAGTTAGGGGTGCTATACTCCCAAGGATCGTAGTGTGGTTGTGCCCCATGTAGAAGCTAAGTCTTGTGATCTAGTTTCTAACCTAACCCACCTCATGGAGTGTAAATTCAGGCCTTAAACCACACCCAAGTGACAAATCAAGCACAACCATACAAATCAAAGTAAACTATAACACTTTCATAAACTAAAAAGGCATGATTCCATAAGGAGGCTCAACCAAGCCCCTAAACTACAAGGTTTAGCTCATGCTTGAAGCATGAGCTTTCAAATACATTCGGTTAAAACAAGATTCAGCCATGAAATACAAGATAAAAACAAGAAATACAGCCCTAAACCACTTGGGATGAAGAAAGGATGAAGCTTTGATGAAGATTTGATGAAGAATCCTTCACTTTTGCTCCTTCACTTCTTGGCCACCACTTTTGTTGAGAGAAAAGGAAAACACGAACTCCCTAACTGAAATGAGGTCCTCTTGGATGTATGGATTTACAGAAAAAAGCTGATGCTACACCCCGGTTCAACATGTCCAGCAGAGGTTCTTTTGCATCACATATATATGCTAATGATACTGGAACCCATGTAGAGTATTTGGATGGTATCTCTTCAGCAACATCCTCTCTTTCTCATAATGAAGTGCGGCTACCCCCAAGTAGCAACTCCCTGCCTTTCAACTGTGAATCCATGCTATTTAGAGATGCTATTCATGATGGACAACGCTTGGGTGATCCAAGAAGCAGCATGTCGATCGTTTCCAACCTTGATAGCGAGCTTGACATGCCTGAGCCCCTGATCTCTAACAATGCTGTGGTATCGAGCAAAGATTTTTCAAGTAACCTCTTTTCCGCAGGAGAGGTGCTCTCTGGTTATGACAACTCCGTGGAAGCTCAGCCTGAGCTCTCCTCCTCAGTGGTTTCCCAGTCATTTGGAGTTCCAGACATGGGATTCAATTCCGTTGATGCCACCATGAATGATGGTTGTTTGATGAATAAAGGTTCCTGGGCGTCATTACAAATACCAAGGATGCCAACATATACAAAGGTTCCAAGTTCTCAATGAAAATAACATTGTTTTTCCTGTCTGGTGTGGTGTGTCTTCCATATTCTTTTCCATTATCACAAATGCTTTGTTTTCTGGCAGGTATACAAACGGGGAGCTGTTGGGAGATCCATTGACATTACGCGCTACTCGGGTTATGATGAGCTCAAACAGGATCTGGCTCGTAGATTTGGCATAGAGGGACAACTGGAGGACCGGCAAAGAGTAGGATGGAAACTTGTATATGTGGATCATGAGAACGATGTATTGCTAGTCGGGGATGATCCTTGGGAGTACGTCTCCGAACCATCAAACATACTATTTTATATCTAGAAATTTTGTTGCAGGACTCAGTTTTCTTTTCTTTACTTGTATCCAGGGAATTTGTGAGCTGTGTTCGTTGCATAAAGATACTTTCTCTTCAAGAGGTCCAACAAATGAGCTTGGAAGGAGACTTTGGAAACAGCAGCCTTCAAAATCAAGCCTGCAGTAGCTCTGATAATGGAATGAGCTAAGCAGATAGCAAAACACTAGTTCACAGTCTTTGAGAGTTAATTGGTGAGGGACAGGAAGCTGCCTGTCCGTGTCCACCTCTAGAACTACAGAAACAAGCACACAGTAGTAGCGCTTATAGGATGCCGGCCGGCCATCGCCACCCAATACCTGTTCTCCCACTTCAGAGATATAATGAATTTGCAAACATAATCCCATGTAGAAGTCTTTCACTGGTTGCTGCAAACTTGTTTTCTAAATCGGCCTCTCCAACCGCATGTGCAGCACCTTTCAACAGAAAAGTTGCGTGGTGAGGAGCAATAAATAAACTAGGGACAGGGGACGGCCCGATTACAAGCATGCAATTTATCCAGCGATCCAGAAGCCATCTTCAGAGAAGGTGGTTAGTGGACCTCATCATTCATGACAGAAGGCTAATACTACATATTATTCAGTTCAGTACCTAACAAGGATTTGATGATTTGAAGACACATTGAATCTTGGGTATGAAGGATACCTGGTTCAGAAATTCGTCAAGCCTTCTGGTTAGGCGTATGATGCTACTACCTTCAAAGATATCAGTCATTTGGATTAGCTCAGCAAAAGTCGCTCCCTGAAGACAAAATAAAAAGATTAATAACTCTAGGAGCAAATAACAAATATCTCACTAAATGTAATGCAAATGGAACTGTCAAACGCATAACCATATTCAATTCCGGTATCATTCTGACATGAACCGATCGGGATTGCATTCTCGAACTCACACTTCAGGTCAATAAAGATGCTCCAGAGAAAAACATTAGAAAAGGTCTGCTAATGAATGGATGCAGGATTGTTACCGGTGATGGCTCAATCATTTCTTTCTTCGGGTTTTCGTGGACTGGTATCATAACAAAAGGAGCACAGCTGGCTACATAATTCAGCATAAAAGAACTAACAGGTCGTAAAGTGCAGTACAACACGCAATTTGCAGGCCGCATACCAAGATGGAAAATAATGTGTCGAATTTATGAACTGACCTTTGACCTGTAATACCCATAAAAATGGTTGTTAATACTATTCATATCATCAAGGTGCACCTACTTTTCTGGGAGTCTATCCATGAGAACTCCAAAGTTAAGCGTGCTGATCTTGGAGCAATTTTGGGATGGGTGACTCCCTGGGAAGTTTTCCAGGGTGGACAAAGTGCGCTGTAAAGTCATGTGTTGGTTTGTGGGGACAGTATGAGCAATTATCGGCTTGGGCATGGATGGGTAGAGACACCCATGCTGCCATAACGACCTCGGGGAAGGCCAGGTCGTTACAGCAGTAAATCACATCCATCACGAATGGTCTAATCGATGCCTCAACATATTCGTCCACATTTATTTCAAGCTTGCAGTCACGTTGTATCTGCAAGACAATAATATTGCCCGGAAGTCATTTTTCATGATAGTAAAATCAATTTTCTCTTCCGGAGCTGGCTCCTAATGGAAGGATGTTCATAAAAGCTGGAAGCCAGATGGAATCTCAAATACCTCTGCGATACTCCTTGCACTTTCTTGAAGTTGCTGTACTGGTTTAGCAAGTTCTGCTCTTAATTGTATTTGTTCATTCGATTTGTCCCCCGGGATAAAGCAACTTGCCACTAGGTCATTGAACGTTCCTGCTCGTTGATAAGTTAAGTAGAATTCCACATTCAGTAGCTGGAGGTATGTAGTAAGCAAACACGTGATACAAATCCTTTGTCCCACAAAAAATCACTTAACATGATATGAAATGTAAGAAGTGATATCTGCTAATTAGATTCAGAAGCAAAGCACAAAAATAATTTCCGGATACCAATTCATTGAAGCTCACCATTAAACATTAACTCCGTGACAAGGAGTTCATCTCCAGTATCTATCAAGCAGGCTGCACGCCCCTTCAACCGGACAACACCATCTTCATCTATATGACCCAGTCTTTTTAACACACGTAAACGATGCTTCAGTTCATCACAAAAATTTTGAAGCTGCAGAGAGTCCAGGAGGTACAACAGAATCAGAGTTGAGCTCGTCGTAAAATCAAATGCAGTTAAAAGCAAAGGCTTTACCTACACGGAATCTCTTTTTAGCTTTCTTAGTGAAGAAAGAAGAGACAACTGAACAGGAACCTGAGACAAATAAATAAAATTGCTCGAAGAGTAAGAAGATCGAATTAATCGTAAATATTTGCTGCTCTGAGATAGTAAATGAATAGCTGTTATCTTTTTTTAATAGGTAATGTCGTTAAGGGGATCTAAACAAACCTGTTAGTACAATTGTCACTAACATAACCACTAGGTTAACCCGTCTGTGACGAATAGCGGTTACCTATCACCAACATTTTAAGGGTAGGGCATTTCAACTTACCACATGCATTTCAGCTTTCTCCCAAGGAGACGGGGGGCACGGTTTCGGTTGAGATCCATTTTCACTGGAGCCAAGAGAACAACGAAGCAGCACATCAACCATATAAGTATTGACACGCAAAGAAGCAAGTGCAGCTGGCAAAGAACTAGGGCTGCTGGTGGTCTTTTCAGGACATTGACTACAACTCCCCAACCCCAATCCGTTCCACCTTCCCTTACCTTAACCTGCAATTCCAAACAAGTAGCTGATGATGAAGTAAATCTAAACCAAAAGGAAAAGGTCATGCATGAGTATACAACAAAACGCATTAGCTCGGCATCAATAACTATAAGAACAATAATCGAAGTCGAAGATAATAAAATAAAAACATTTATCAGAATATACCAGCCTACCAGGTGTAAGGAAAGATAGAACTCTCTCGGGCTGAGTCATTTCTGCCATCATCCACTTCTCAAGTCGGGCTATCTCAAGCTGCAGTGTGTGATATTCAGCGACCTCGGTCAAGCAGGAGCAAATAGAACTGTTATTCAGACAAGAGGTCAAACTGATCATTCCAACCTGAATAAAAAAAACTTTAGGGAAGAAGCTTCCTGTTCGAGTTGTGCAATCCTTTTTCCAACATCAGGTAGGGCCTTAAGAAGCAGAAGTAGCATCTTTGAAGCCATTGTACATTAATTAATAGCAGAGAAACTTTGGTTCATAGGAAAAACCTTCTCATATTGAAATTGATGAAAGGAATTCCGGATAACATGCTCAGCAGTGAACTGTCCTTCAGCAGCTTAACGAGAAAGTACTTACTAAAGGTGCAGGTTTACCCAAAATCATGCCCTTAAGAGTATTCATCTCCATCTGACGTTGAAAGGAAGGTTTAGCCAGATCACATACAGTCTACTCAATCTAGATGAACTTATTCACAGATGCAGACCAGCATTACACGAATAGCACATGACGTACACAGAGTGGAAAATATTAAATCAGTAATGATTAGAAGAATGGGCCAAGCTAACTTAACTTTTAAATTCCTATAACAATGCATCTACGGCAAGTATGAATATGAAGTAGGGTAATAAACATTGTTATTGGGTGTTGTATTCCTCGTGCATAAGGATATATAAAGAAAATCATAATAGCACATCCAGTCTCTCTATTAAAATTTATTTCAACGAACTGAAGGGTTACCAATAACCCAAGGGCCAAGATAGAGAGGACTTACATTATCATCAATCATTATGATACAAATATCACGCTTATCTTTACCTCGACGCCCAGCTCTACCACTCATCTACAGCATGAGCATAATCCTCAACAACCATGTACTGGAGGCAGATATATTATATAAATCTTCCACGGACTCTAACTATTCACCTGGATATATTCGCCAGATGCCATATAACGATGACTATCGCCGTCCCACTTCTTGACTGAAGTAAAGACAATAGTTTTTGCAGGCATGTTCAACCCCATAGCAAACTATTGAAGGAAAAGCAAATGTGGAGACCAAGTTATACTCAAAACTTGAATTTTGTTAGAGGTATCTCACAGGATCCACATCCAGAAATATCTTGGCAGAAAAAGAGAACTCAACTGATCGATTTTATTATAATAATCCAAAATTTAGTAACAGATCTCACTGGAAGGAAGAGCTTATCCATGTTTACTTCTTTATATTAATATACAACAAACAAATAGCTCACGGATAATAATACCGTTTCGGAGGCAAAAAGAGCTTTAACAAGCCCTTCTTGGAAGAGCAGTTCAACGAGTTCTTTGATAATAGGAAGCAAGCCAGAATGATGTACAGCTATCCCACGCTGATGTAGCGGCAGCATTAATTCAATGGCAGGCAAGCTTCTGTCGTCTTCATTCAAGCATAGGATGGCATTTCTAAACACCTGCTCAACAACATCCTTCTCCTCTTGGGAATTTAAATCAAGCTTGGACATTGACATTGCATGTTGTTCACATTCTCTTCAACTGGAACTAAAAATTATGACTGGTTGGAGTTTCCTCTCCATTATCATCTGCATATTTACAAACATTCGATGTCATCAACCGCACATATGAAGCAAATGAGTGCGTCAAACTTTTAAAAGAAAAGGATGGAGAATTATCCAACAAGTAAAATCCAAAAACAAGAAAAGAATGCATTATGTGTTTAGAACATATACCAAAACACTGGAAAAAACAAGTACAATGTGGAAGCATGCGCAAAGTAGGTTACCTTGACAATTCTGTATATTTCAGAACCACCAGAGGCATTTCCCCCTTTTGCAATTCTTCCGTTGCCCTTGACATGTGATGTCCCGTTAGGCTGCTTGGTAAATGTATCCTGAAGTTTCATAAAGTTGTTTTCTTTGAACTGCTCATTCTCATCAACAACAAGGTATAAACCAGAACCACCCATAGGAAACACATAATGTTGCAGAGGAGTTGGCCTAAAATATGTATAGACCACGTGACATGGTTGTTTATGCAATTTGCATATCCACTAAGCAAATTCAGCTGCATTTGACATGGTTGCAGAAAGAAAAAACATCTTTATGGCAGGGGGAAGAAAGATAATACTTTCTTCCCAAACAACACCTCTTCCCGATCCTTCATGTAATGTATCTCATCAAATATGACCCAAGCAACTTCTTTTAAGACTTTGGAACCCCTGTACAGCATTCCTCTGAGGATCTCTGTGGTCATCACCAAACAACATGCATTAGGTGAAAGTGCGACATCACTCATCAATCCAACATCTGAAAACTCCTGGCTCAATTCTCGGTATTTCTGATTGCTCAAAGCCTTTAAAGGAGAAGTATAAATAACTCTCTGTTTATCCCTAAAAGCCATCGTAATTGTGTACTCAGCAACTGTGTTTTACCTGCTGATGTGTGGGCTGAAACCAAAACTGACTCTTTTCGTTCTAAACAGGACACAGAAACCTCTTGAAATGGATCGAGGGTAAAAGGGTAGGTTTTAGCCCTTACCCCATTATAAATAGGATCCGAGAGGGTGCCATAGACAGATTCTTCCTTGTTAGGATCATATCCGCTTGGAACGGCTACCCCTCATGCACACACGTCCGAGATAAACTGACCCTTATCTAGGGAGATGCTTGAACATGACTATCATCCATCATTGTTTTGCGTTTCAAGGGTGTGCAAGATTCTCCCATCTTTCCTACAATTCAGTCGCCGTGCTCAACACCATAATTTCAACTCTTACGATAGAATTGGTACCTACCTACAAAAGCATCAAAAGAATGTAATTTTCTTATTCGTAAGTGATTGCATACTATATTTTCAAAAGTCAAGGACATCTGGCGCTCTGAAAGTGTACGGGAAGGCTTCTCTTCATTCTCCAACCTCCACCATATATACCGGCATAAATGTATGAAGAGAGAGCAATAATACCTCAAGTTTCAGCTTGCGGCCAACAATGACCAGGATTGACCAAACGCAGAGCAAGTATTTTGTATGAGTTTGTAACAGAAAATCGATCATACGTTGCCGTTAGCTGTCGATGTACCTCACTTAACTGTAGAAACTGCAGGTGGGAAAAAGGGAATTCAATTGAACAGAGCTCGTGATTTGTGAATGCTCGAACCCTAATTTCTTTTTCCCCAATATGGAAAATATGGGCTTTTTGTAATGAATAATGCTACATGTCCCAACACTTTGTCCCTAAGTCATCCCTACAAAAATAAAAGATTAGTTATTTAACATACAAAATTCTTAATGACATTTAAATGATAGACTAAACTTG
>JAOYMZ010000018.1:804149-821051 GCA_025802335.1 Pinguicula primuliflora | reverse complement strand
TGGACTCTTCCCACTCCCGCAGCTACTGACCACATTCCAGACTTCCTCTTCAGTAAACATCCCCACCAAAAACTCATCCTCCTCAGTTGAAACTGTTCTAGTCACATCCCAAGAAATCCGGGGTCCTATGCTCAAAGATTCAGTGTAGTGTGCTTTAAATGCCTCGTGCACTGCTTGCTTTCAACGGGTACCTTAGACCTCCACTGCCCATATACTAGTAGTCCTTTTACTGCATTTCGGGACCTGTTCTGCTGGAGAGTGCTATAGAAAAATTTCGTGTTCGCATCTCCAAATCGCAACCACCTATGTCTTGACTTTTGGTATATTAAACGGCCTGGCATGAGCGCCAACTGTAGAAGTTCAGTACGTGCCCCTTTCCTTTCTGCCTTTTCAGCTTCAGATAAAGTGTTATTCTCCATTTTAAGATCCAGCAACTTCATTCTCTCCTCCGCCTTCTGCATTTTCTCATTCAAATCACCAAAGGTTACATTCCTTTAACTTGTACTTTAATTGCTTTAGCTTATTAGCCAAGATAAATCCTGGACTGCCTTCTGCAGTTAATTCCCTCCAGGTATTCGAGACAAAATCTTCAAAGAGTGGGTGATCAAACCATGAATCCAGAGATTTGAACGGTTTAGGTCCCCAATCCAGCATTTCGTTGATAAGTATTATAGGGCAGTGATCCGAGAACCTCATGTCTAGTGGGATCTGACTCAAATCATGCGGTTTAGGTCTCCAATCCAGCATTCGTAGATGAAGATGAATGATTTGAATTCAAATTTGAAATAGGCTGCAATTGCGGCGAGATTCTCGGGATCACGTAGTTTGAATTTTGAACAGTATTGTCTGGCATCACCGGTGAGCTTGTCTTCTTCTCTGACGACCCAATTGTTGCTTCGTTTTCTTCTACAATGTGAATCTCATATAACAGGTCATCAATTACGAGCTCTCGCAAGCCACCCAGACTTCGCTGAATTTTTGTAGTGACTTTGATACGACAAGAACTCAACACACGATGATGGACAGAGTCCTCATCAACTTCCAATAAACTTCCATATCGCGAAGCAAGTCAATTCCAGAATCGATAATTCCAGCAGTGTAGGGGGAGGCGGTATATTCGGATCCAGGTGGAACTCTCTTCAATCTCACTTCCTGCCTTCCATGCCTTTACCCAATCCAATGACAGATGCTGCTGCTTGTTCTCCATGAGTAACAGCTTCTCTCGCTCATCAGCATTTAGATTCTGCAGCAGGACAGTTTTCTTTGTTATCGGTGTTATACGAACCCCTGGATATCCAGCACAATGTAATTGTGTTGTAAGCAATGCCGAGGCGTCTTTTCCCTCCTCTGTCATTCCGCTACCAATGCGGACTCCAACCAACGCGAATCATCAGCACTTGTAGTGAATGTTCCTTGTTGTGGCACATCGCTCATATGTGGCATCACAGGCTTCACTACCTGCGAATAAGAGATGCCCGTTCGAACATCAGTTTGCGAGGCCTGCAATGGTTTTGGCCGCCATTGTTTCACCCTTTGTTTTACTGGGTTCCTTGGGGCTATGTACCGCTCAGCAATGTTGCCTTTCTCCATCTCCTGCGATCGATCACGGTTGTATCGAGCAACATTAACCTCCAATATATGATTCTGCAGCTGACGCCCATTAATGCGGGGCGCCAGGGACTCTGGATTTCGTATCCTTCCAAATCTCACAAAGTCGAAGCTTTTTCCATTCCGGCCAGCTCTTGGGTAGACGTAAACGTCGCGAACCAAGCCATACTCCGAGAAGATGGGATCCGGCTAGACGGGGGGCAAATTAATATCTATGCCTAAAATAA
This sequence comes from Pinguicula primuliflora, assembly GCA_025802335.1. Classification (NCBI taxonomy): domain Eukaryota; kingdom Viridiplantae; phylum Streptophyta; class Magnoliopsida; order Lamiales; family Lentibulariaceae; genus Pinguicula; species Pinguicula primuliflora. The sequence goes on along the minus strand of JAOYMZ010000018.1, from coordinate 819,216 downwards.
TAGTCCTTAAGTAAATCAATATCTATGCCTAAAATAATATATTGTCAAAGAAAACATTAAATTAGTCCAACGAACCCGTTAAATTAATTGCTATATATATCCAAGTGGGGAGGGGGCATGCTATTGGCTAGTCCAAAATTAGATCCCCGCCTCTACAAAATTAGTCTTATTGATAATTCTGCAATTATTCAATGGATTTGATTAAACCGACGTACGGAGCAATTGTCATCCATCACAACTTTTGAGGTTATCTTTGCTGGATTTATTAATAATTTTAATTGTGATTATCAAAAAATGAGTGAATTAGGTATTTGTTTCTTAGAACCTATCTCCTGTTAAAAATAATTTTGTTTTGTTTCTTAAGAATAAGGATGACATTTTTGTAATAATATCTAAATATAAATATTTTTTATGGTCAAATTAACCTTAATCAATATATTTTAATTAAATAGATAAAGATTATTTTGGTAATTTAATTATATATAATTAAAATAAAATTTTAGATCATTTTTAAGCACTTGCGCAAAACATTGCAGGTTCTAAAAATAAGTAGTAGAAGAAGTAGTAATACTTTTGCACAAAACAAACCTTTAGGCTATATGGAAGGGGAGGGAATTCCCTCCCCTTACTTGTGGAATTTGGGTGGAAGGTTCCTTCCACCCACTCCCCCCAATATTTAAAAAAAATACAATTTCAATATTAAAAAAATATCATATTAATTAATACTAATATATATAATAAAAAGATATTATAAAATAAATTATAAAATTATAATAATTAAATTGTAGGGGTGAAAATTTACTTTTATGATTGTGGAATATGAACAATAGATTGGAGAGAGAAAATATGAGTGTAGAAAAGATAATGTGTAGTGAGAGAAAAGTGAATTGATGTGATAGGTGTACGTAAAAAGTGATGAAATTTTGTCCTACCTTATACTTCATTTTTTAATATTTGAAATCACTCCGCATTTTGTTTAGACTGGGTGAAGAGCTACTAGATTAAGTTGGGGATGTACACTCTCAAATATTATTCTTATTTACCTACATAAAAAATTTAATATTTGAGATCATTTACCCTTATTTTTCTTATATTATAAAATTTGTACACTGTCTTCTGACTTCGAATCGAATTTGGTGACGAACTTGCGTAGACGGGTATACATAAGGTGAAAATGTCTATTATATCCTAATGCACTTTGTGATGCTCTAAATGAATCAATTATTTCAAGAACTTGTTGGACATGTGAGAGAGTCATCAACCACCTTGTAATAAATACAGAAAGGCAGGACAAGAGAGCCTTTTAGTTTTTTATTTTTGATAATGAATGTCTCAACAATCTATCGTAATAACCTGCAAATTATGGTAGAGAGGTAAGTAAGACACAATTGACAAGTCATATGTGGCAACCTGGCAGGCTCATTTGATATTGCACACCGGCCTTTGGTAGAGCGGTAGTAATCTGCAACGACCTCTGGAAGACTGGTGTCACTTATGATGCTTAATTACCGTTATTAGTGGGCACCGATCTTCCGTAAATTGGTGTAAATAGCACTGGGCTTTGGGCTTTGGAAATCCGATTCCATTTCCGGATCTACCGGGTTTCCAAAAAAACGGTAGATGTAAAACATCGCCCTTTAGAAGGGCGATGTATTGCCTATAAATCCAACTTTCTCCACATACCTTTGACTGTACAAGTTTTGCTTCAAGTATGCCATCAAAAAATGCAAATAAGGAAAAAGAGATTGTCGACGATTGGACAACTTATCCCTATTAGGACACCAGTAGATGTAATGAGTTTTGTAAAGGTGATTATCCATGTGATGACTTCAACTCCCCAAGCAGCTATACTGAGCTACACGCATGTTTGAATGACCTGGCGGAAAATGTTTATTCATCCGATGAGGATGAAGTTAATCAGATACCAAATAATGTAGCTGAAGAAATTGAAGATTATGAAAATTTGGTTGTAAAAAATTCTGAAGATGAAGAAAATGAGGTGATCAAAGATACTGAGGCTGAAGAAAATGCGGATGCCAAAAACCCTATTTAGAAAATTTTAGTTGCCCCACTCAATATTGTTATTAGAGTTATTGTATTTCTTATTTCATATATATATATATATATAATATATATAGGTGCAGGATCCGGTGACAGGATTTTAGACATTATTTTCAATTCCGGCTACTAGAGTTGCTCGTTGACGGAATTGAGCACATCATTAGAAAGTTTATGCATAGAATTGAATATCTTCAAGTTTTGGTGATATTCCGATGACATTATCACCGTTTAACGGAGGGTTCACATTTCTCCTTGAATTAAGTAGTCCTAAATAGGGTTTTAGAAAATTCCGGCGACGAAGTCGCCGGAACCGAAATTAAATGCCGCCGGAACCGAAATTAAACATGGGGCTTATGATCTCCTATGTATAAGCTTTCTAAAGATGTGCTCAATTCCGTCAACAGACAATCCTAGTGGCCGAAATTGAAAATACATGTATAAAATCATGTCACCGGAACCTGCCCTATATATATATATATTGAAAAATTATTTCATGTATTGTTTATTAAAGATTTTTCATTGATAGAAAAGTTTATAAAAGATTTCTATCAATGACATCATTTCACAATAAAAAAAATTTATTAAGAAAATACCAATACAACAAGTGCATTATCAATAAAAACATTTCAAATTGAATGTCCCACCGAATTTTCCACAAATAAAATTTCTCATACTTCATAATTTTTAGATATTTGTGCTCATCAGTAAACATGGTTTCATCGTCCAGAACAAGTGAATCAGTCGTCGGACCAATAAGCACGTTATTTGCCAATATGAATGTTTTAACACGAAAATAACATATCTTCCACCATATTAATTGATCAATGATCCTTAACTTGACGATGAGTTGGAGGGTCAACGACAAAGGAATCTCTTAAGACCCCAAGGATCTCTAGTAGAATTTAGGAAAAAAAGAAGTAATCTATAAGGGAGATTGTACCCTTGTACTCACAATGGAGAGCAAAACACCCACCCACACTATTGCTCTCAACAATGAGAGCAATATCAAATACTTCTTATTTCATATCTCCATTGTTTGATGCAAATGAGACCTTATATAGATACCTAGATACATTGCAATAAATAACAAAAGATGAATCCTTTGAATAGTCCTTTCACCTTCTTCAAAGGGGCAATAGCTAGATCCTTTGAACCTCTAACCACATTAATTGTTGTCCTAGGAGTCCTTACAGAATTATAGGCTCTACTCCAAAATCGGTGCATGAATTCAGACTTAAAACTAGTAAGGAATATTTCACAACCATCATAATCCTGTATACCACCTTCTATTGTGAGATCTACTGTTGCTTTCAATATAGGTTCCTGTCAGTTGCTATTTGTTTCATATTCGGTCTAGCTCATTGTTTCTGGAAAACAAAAATTTAGTTATTGTATTGCAAGTTGTTGTGTTACAAGTTTGTATTGAAAGCGTAACTATTATAATCATAAATGCAATTCAAATAAATATAATTTTCACTGTAATCTCGATAAAAGTAGACTGCTTTAACTCGATTTTTCGAAGTGAATAAAGAAATTTTGTATTTTCTTCGTATAGAATAAAGATAACAGAAAAGGGGTGATCTTATACGCCCTCCATCTACCTCTAAAAATGTGGTGCTTTTTCTACGGTTTCGATTAAACCTGATAGATCACGCAAATAACATTGGATTTCCTAAGCCCGGTGCTATATATACGGGTCTTACGAAGACCGGTGTCCACTAATAACGGCAATTAAGTGTCTTAAGTGACACCGATCTTCCAAAGATCAATGTATATTAGTACCGTTCTCCTACGGGCCGGTGAATATTAAATAACAAAACGATTGAAAAGGACCTGACAAAAAGAAAAAAATTTGCCTCATCTCCGAAAGGATAAAACAAATTTAATGGACTCGAACAAAAATATATGATGGCTGATCTGCAACCCCCCACCCCAGCCCAGATCTAGAAGGCATTGACATTAGATGTTGAATGTTTGGTGCAAAATTGGCAAATTTCTAATGTTTTTATTTCTTGTTCAAGATCAATAAATAAATAAGTAAAAACTAAAAAGCACACATTCATTAATGTCGCGTGGTAATAAATCAGATTCTTCATCCCTAATAGGCCTTTCGTCCCGTCCCGACCCAGATTGATCACTTTCATTCCATCTCAACCCCAAATCCCACTTTTCACATAGAAGAGTTGAACAAGTTCGTTGCAAAGATTCAGCGCTTTAAATAGCTTGTTGAAAATCTTGGATTTCCCCGACTTCCTTCATTTGTTCAAATACATAATCTGTATTGTGTTCAGCATGGACCACAACAGAACCCTTCTCATCTCCTCAAAGTTCCTGCGCATCATTTGCTGCGAAATTTTCGTTTTCTTATAGAAATCAACGATTCGGGATTCCTTATTTGGTTTGATTATTAGTCTGAGTTACTTCCCCCATGAAGCAAGCGTTGCGTCCAGTTTACAGCATTTTGTTGCTCCTGGTTCTGGCTGGAACTCTGGCTGTGCTGGTTGCATTCCGTGGATACGGATCTTTCCAGCTGAAATACGAAGAACCCACATTCCAAACACATCAAAAACCAGTCTTCAATAAGACCCTTTTGGAATATGCCGCGATTGATATTGATGAGCCCAGATTGAAACAAGAGATTGAGGACTTGTTAGATGGGAAATACAGCGATAGGGGGCAGAAGAGATCTTTTTTGACTGCTGGGAAGCATGTGAGGGCCAGGCCGATTAAGGGCGTGCCCTTTATGTTCCGGACGCCGGAATTCTACCGGCTCTGGTTGACTTTCCGGAAGTACCTCGGCGATTGGTCAAGGAATAGGAGGTTTCAATCTGATGTTATGTCGGGTTTAGCAGATGAAGTCAAGGTTTTGATTGATGGATACAATGGAAAGAATGGTATTACAGGAAAATACAGGAGCTGCGCTGTAGTGGGGAATAGTGGGATTTTACTGAATCAAGACGATGGTCCACTAATTGATAGTCATGAAGTGGTGATCCGTTTGAACAATGCAAGAACCAGGAGTTTCGAGAGCCATGTTGGATCAAAAACCAGCATATCGTTTGTCAATAGTAACATACTGCATTTGTGTGCTCGTAGACAGCGTTGTTTTTGCCATCCATATGGGGAGAATGTACCCATGATCATGTATATATGTCAGCCTGTGCATTTCTTTGACTACTTGGCCTGCAATTCTTCACATAGAGCTCCATTGATCATCACAGATCCGAAGTTTGATGTACTGTGTGCAAGGATTGTGAAGTACTACTCATTGCGGCGTTTCGTCGAGCTCGCCGGGAGAGATCCTCAGGAATGGGCGGCGGCTCATGGTGGTGCAAGCTTCCATTACTCATCAGGGTTGCAGGCTGTGATGCTGGCCATAGGTGTATGTGATAGAGTGAGTATCTTTGGATTTGGAAAGTCTAATATGGCTAGACATCATTATCACACGAATCAGAAAAAAGAGCTTTCTTTGCACGATTATGAGGCTGAATACGACATATACAGGGATCTGATGCAGAGACCCAAGTCGATACCATTCATCTCTGAGAAGTTCAAATTCCCTTCAGTGATTATGCACTGAAATTAGACTGATTATCTTACACACCGGTAACGAGATTTGTTGTAAACCTGATTCATGTAAAATGGAAATGAGAATTCAGTTGCAGAATTTCTATCCGTTATCGGTCAGTTAAGGAAGCTCATGCACATCTGTATTGTCTTTTTTAGGTAGATAAACGAGAGTCGGTGAATTTTTAACATTCCCGACTAATTTAGGAAGCTAAGGCTTCTATGGATTAAAAGGTCACGGGGGATGATTTACTTTCTGGGAAAACTGTTTCATACTTCCAGTATCATGACGATATATTTACAGGAAAACATGTCATGAGCACACTTCATTTCATCCACAACCAAAAACAGTCCGAACAAGTAAATTGTGCTGGACCTGCCTACATGCGCATTGGCTACGACTCGGCTGTATCATATATTACGTCCTTCTCTTCAAACTTAACAGACACCAAGAACTTTATGCAAACCTGGTGAGAACAACAACCGAATCAATCGGTTAAGTTGCTCGGAATGTGAGTATTGTCGTTTTTGTCAATACTACTGTGTATCCTTCTTTACCTGTTCTGGATTGTAGACTGCATACTCGTTGTAGTCCAAGGCACTATCCGTGTAGCCGGAGGGAATAAGTCTCCCACATGGAACTTTTATATCATCCTTCCATATAAAATGCTCGGTTTCATCCGTCTTCTTCTTGCCTCGGCCGATAACTCCTTGCCTCTTCTCTTCTAGTGATCTTGCATTCTGCAAACCCGGAGATTAAACATTGAACGTCAGTACGTTCGCTATATGAAGCCTGTGCCTCTGGGAAGAATCCATTTATACCTCAGGAGGACTCGATATTTCAGTCACATTTTCTCCCAACGATGCCACCACTAAGACTAAGAAGCCCTCGGGCCTGTCAACTGCTGTGAAACCATAGCGGGCCGCTTCTGCTGATGCATCCGAGCAAACTATGGCCCGTCCAAACTGAGAAGAAGGAACGAAACAGGATATCACGTAATGTGCAACATGAGATGCGAAAACAAGTCCAGGATGTTGTCTACTATCTCACCATGTACCCTGTGACCGGCAGGAAGCATAATGCAGGCAAGAAACTCATGTGCAGATGCCTCAATAAATTCGAGCTACGAGTACCTAACACATTTTTAATCATCATCTCGAAAGATCTCAAAGCTGCGAATAAGAAGAAGAAATGAATCATAAACCAATTTTGGCACTGACCACACCACAGCAGAACTTTGTTAGGCAGCTTCTTGATTTCATCAAGAGATGGGCCAGCGCTCAATTCCACTGTAAACACATCATCGATGGAGATTCTGTAGCTCTGTAAAGAATATTGATTCTCATTCAGTATGATATCTTATCAGACATGAAGAAAAATAAAATAGTACGAAAACGGACTTACAATTTCTCCAACTTTCACTGGTTCATATGTTTTCTCAAGATATTTTGCTACCATCTTGTAGTCATTGGAGTCCTTATCCAGCGTAGATATAGAACATCCCAGTTTCTTGTAGCAGTCAAATAATGGATCATCGAGTGTGGAGCCCGACAAATCTCCAATAAGATGAGAAGCTACATTTATATCTCTGACAGTCTCAAAAGCAGCTACACCCTGCAGGGTTCTTCTCTGGTAAGTACCATTGCTTCCTGGTTACAAATATCATGCTCGAATATGTCATTCGAAAATACTCACGTGCTCGGCTACGTCATTAAAATCACGCAGAACATAGGGTCTCGTGGATGGCAGAAGTGTAAATATCCTTTGGCTGATATCAGACCACAAGGCTTCCGCCCTTGGACCAGTATCCTTGTTTGAGAGGAGCTTCTCTACAGATTCCAAGAGAATTTCTTCACCTGCATTGATTTTAGACGTCACGAACCCGCACATTCTGGCATTAAAGTGAAGAGTTCAAGAAGAACTTACATCTTTTCAAATGGAAACCAGTGACCATACCCATAGGAAGCTCAGGGAAATCTAACCCTATTTCCATCATAGCATACCTACAGTGCAGCAAGTACATTAGTGGCTCGTCGCAACTGATTCCGAAAGCAAACCAGAATATTTCACCTGTAGATCTCCTGGCTACAAAGCACCTTCATAAAATTTGCCACCCTCGGCTCCAACTTGCAGTGTGTCACCGCAACGCCGAGTTGTCTAAGCCCCAAACCCCCATGTCTAACATCCACACCATCATCCTGTGATAAAAGTAAGATTTTCAGATCATGTGTTGCCAATTTGCTGATACTTGGCAAGGAAACAGTCAGGCACCATGTCTATAGGGTAAAGCTTCTGTAGCTTTTTCTGGATCGTCTTCTCTCTCTGCCATGGTTTAAACTCGTTTCCTGTCACGTCTTCGAAGTTTTTTGCAAACTCTATAATTGCAACATCAGAGCTGTCTCTTTCATCCAATCCCTCATCTGCTCTCAGGACATCACCAATTCTACCCTTCTTATGGTACAAGTAATAGCGATTCGGAGGTACTTTAATCAGTTGGATGACACAAAAGCTGTCTCCAGCGATGATCAAATAGTCAGAACACACGAACAACAAATTAAAACTATAAGAAGGTGACAAGTCATACTCGTTCACTCCTTTGGCCCGGTCACAACCAGCGAAAGCACAGTTGTACAGAAATCCATCCTTCTCGAGTATCTGCCCGCCTTCTTCCTGTAACTTTGTATCCTTGTGCACGGCCCTCCTTCCAAATATTTTAAGCTGAAATGTAAAGAGAATAACAAGCATTACCTTCGGGGAAATCGTTACTCAGTCTATTAATGGAAACACAGGACTAAATCAAAAGTAACCTCAGCAGTAAGGGTTTCAAGAGCTTCCTCACTTGCATCTTGATGATATAAGGGAATGCCTCTACCCTCTACTGCAAGATCACCGACTATATCGTAGGCATCTAAGGGAAGAAGCTCTTTTTTCTCGATGCTATCGCTTAACCAAGCTTCCCTGACTACTGGTATATTCTTTTCCCTGAGAAACCATTTGTCACAACTCCTGAAATAGAACCACGAAAAAAAAAAGGAAACCTCGATGGATTACATTGCTTCTGCCAGTTTCGACGAGCCGCCTCGCTCCCTCTCAGCAGGAGAAGCAACTATGCAATTTACACCTAAATGATGACAAAATTCCATGTAAATGACGTGGAGATGAATGGAGTTTGTAACATATTCAGCCATTAATATCTACCAATGACATGGTTGGCAACTTTCCCTCCGTGCTTCTCTATCTTTGTTTTCCAGTATTGCTACATGACACAATCACGAAACACATAATCATACAAAACTGAGTTGTGAGCTCTGAGATTAAGAACTGGGTGGGTGAGGAACCAGAACATACATGAGTACAGCCTAGACGCCCTGCAAGAGAAATCACCATTCCCTTGAAAGGTTTATCAAGGGCAGCCAGCTGAACACTCGGGAGTCGGGCTTCGTGTTTTTTCAGTAACTGCAAGTACGACAAAGGATTTTCAAGCTTATCACGAGCATCATGTATAACGGGGATTATGAGTTAGTAGTAGCAAATTTACATTAGCAACGCCCGAATCCTTAACAGAATCTGGTAACTTGATTGGCTCATCTCTTCTTGGAGGGTCTCTAGTTGTATAGATGCAGCTAGACCACTCACTATAGGACCCTTTGCACGAGTAAGTAGAGGAAGAGATTTCCAGACGGCCTCTACATACTGGACATCTATCCAGCGGCCCGTAAAACAAAATGTCTTGGCTGGAAAACAAAGCAACGTAAACGTTAATTAGTACATCCTAAGGATGAATGCCACTTTTTAAGGTAGGTTAGACTTGGAAATGAATAAAGTCCCCAACCATCTTGGCACAACGGCATCATCAGAGCCATTTGGATCCTGGTCATTGGCCTCGAGAATCTCCCTCATCTGCTTGATTGACAGATATTCTCTAGTAGCTTTACAGAACTTCTCAAATTCTTCTTTGACATCTTCAATCGACTTCCTACCTTCTTTGTCGTTTTCATTCTCCACTTTGGCCTTATTTTCTGCTTTATCCTTGCTCTCATCCTCAACTTTGGTTTTCTTTGGAGATTGGTCTGCTTCATCAGCTGACTTGGCCTCCGCGGCTTTCTGCTTTCTAGTTAAGATTCTCTCCTCCTTGCCGGAGGACTGAGCATGGGATCTTCTATCATGAACCTTAAATTTTAAGTTCACACCAACACAGTTCAATGAGAAACTCCTCATGTCTACAATATGTTATTCTTTTTACCTTCCTCAAATGAAAATCACCATACTTCATTCTTAAGGCATTTTCCAGTTTACAAAGTATTAACATTTATCCATGAATGTCACATGGAAGATTTGCTATCCATTCACCTAAATCAGTGAGATGGGGACTCCTACATAAGTGAAAGGAAGATGTATGTCCGGAGATTCGTATATATAGATGGACTAATTGCTCTGTCTGAATTCAGTTGCAATAAAAAACAAGAAATCTCAATCTCCTTGGATAACCCCACCCCCATCACTAAAAGGTGGTAACACAATTGACACATAAAAGGGAAGAAGCTAAAGAAAGAAGATCAACATAACTCATTCAATTCATTGCTAAAACACACATGTGAGGTACACCAAGCTAATTATCAAGTAAATCATATATTTCGACGAACCCTTATCTAATTTCAAGACTAATGAAAAACAGAACAGAAATGCATCAAAACAGCCAAAAAAAAAATATAAACCAACCTCCATCTCTCTTCCTTCCCCTTTTCAACTCTGTCCAGACTTCTGACGAAAATCACCACAAGCAAGTCAATTCCAGACTTGTGACGAAAATCCTTGAAAATCTCGTGGACAGGTCCGTCTGTAGAACCTCTTATGACACCACCAGTTCGGCCGTAAAGCACCCCACATGCTCCAATACCTGTCATCCCTGCAGTAAAACAAGTGTACATCAGTCCATGCCCTCGTTGCCACGGCAAAAACTCGCCATCCTTCCAAACGCTTGCTATCCGACATCTGTTTCCTTACGACAAATCATCAAAAGTCGTGACTCACGACGGACCTTTAAAGGTCAAAAAACTCTTTATTCCAATTTTCAGCCTGCACTATCCAAATCTTCCTCCCCTGGCAGTTTCTTAATGGTGGACTGGAGATATGCTGGAGATGGTAATGGTCAAGCTCCCATGACTTCTCTGTGCGTCTATACATTTATAATCATCTTTGAAAGGCAATTTTTTTAGTTGTGACAATAGGGTCGAGTCGAATTATATAAATTGATGACAATGGTGCAACCCTCAAATTCTCTTTTGCGCACCATTTTAAAAATCATATAATTAGATTATATGATTTTTTTTTTAAAAATAAGTATTTTATATAGTAAAAATACTACTACTTATTCTTATTTGTAGAATATTCCTCTTGTACAAAATAAGCATGTCATGACATGCTTTTTTTCCTTCAAAAAATTAAAATGATAATTTTGAAATTATACCAAACTTGTAAACGATATAAAAGACAAAATTACCCTTATTATCATCATTAATTAGTTAAATGAGGATTATTTTGATAATCTATTATTAGTTTTATATTATATAATAAAAATTGAACTTTAAATAAATATTTTTTAAGAACTTGCACAAAACATCACACATTCTAAAAATAAGAACAAGTACAAGAAGAAGTATAAGAACTTTTGCGCAAAACAAGGCCTTAATCTTCCATTGAGCAGGACCGCCACTCATACCTTCTTTCTCATTCATCTAAATACCTGACAACAAAAAGCGGTAGTTTGTTCATTTTGGTTTACATATGGATCTAGAGATTCCGAAGAGTGACAAATTTCAGAATGTTAATGAGGTCATTAAAGATCCTTTAAATAAAGAAGAAGGGCCGACACAAGAGTACAAATGGAGTGAGATTGATAATTTTTTTATGGCAATCATCTGATTAATGACTTTAACTCACAAAGTGGTTGGTCCGGACTCTAATACATATCTTAATAACCCTGATGACTGTTGAGGATGAAAATGAGGTTCAGTAAGTCACAAATGTGAAAGATGAAGAAAATGGGGACGCTAGTAAGATTGTTAAATATTCAGAAGATGAAAAAGATTAGGAAGAACAGTCGATGAGGACGAACATAAGGAACAGAAGAAACAGAAGATTAGTATAGTACTATTAACGCTTTGTTTATCTACCAAACACTCAAGTTTTCAATAAAAATTTTATTAAAAAAAGAGCCATGCACATTACTAGTTACTACACGCAAGTACAATTCATCAAATGAACAACTCGACTATTAGCTTCATTGTCGGCATGACGTTGATATCAGCGCTGCCATATTTCTTCTGAATCTCCTCCATCCACTCTACAATGTGAAACCTCATTCTATGCAGATACCAAATACAATCCCGAAGTTTGGCTGCCTTAAGGTACGAGTTGTGCTCCAGTGTCACGGTCCATGACTTCCTCGCTGGATTCAGAGTGTATCCCGTCATAAAGACTGTCGACGCTACAAACTTTGACAGCAAAAACTAGAGCATCTTGTATGAGGCTAGCGTTATCTACAAGAGGAGGAACGACATATTCTCTTGTTCCGTCGTCACCGCCGTGATTGCCTTATCTTCCCTTGCAGCGCGGAGGTACATGGCGTGGAAATGGTGAGACGTTTGCAGTTTGAGGTTTAATCCTATAACACGTAAAACCTCCCATTCTAAATGAATGAAATTTTGTCTTGTGATTGAATCATCGGTCAGAGCCAGAAAAGCGTAAAATCCCAACGGCTCATCCTCCTCGTCGCTCTTATTTGTCAGCATCAAACAAGCGAGCCCAACCTGTGTGAACATCAGTTCGTTGATGTCATTTTTCGACAAATAACGATCTAGATAACCAACCGTCAAATATAACGTCTCTCGCTTGATTCCAATTGATTCGCTTCAACCGACAAGCCAATCAACGCAAGTGTCACATGTCCTTTTGTGTTGTGTTGGCTTTTCATCTTGTTGTTGGAGTCAAAATCTGTAGTTTTCGGTTGGAGAGTCGAGAATTGAAAGTGTTGACGAAGAACTCTCTGTGGATATGGCAATCTTCTTTCTTGATGCGAGAATTAGGGTGCGAGAATGAATGAGGAAGAATAAAGGTGGCTAAATTATAAAAAGAGAGGGTCTCGTCCTACCAAAAAGCGACATCCAATTGCAACTCTTCGGGGAGAGTGGTAGTTTTTAAATATCGCCGTTAAGGCCATTAAGGACGCTCGCATTACCAAAAAGCTGGATTACGTACTCCTGCTATTTGGAAAGCAATGATTTAGTCTCGATTTTTTGGAAGGCCGAACGGTGTCAAATTATAAAACTCGATCTGACAATGTGGCACAAAATTTTTTTTTGCCTCTTTGTAATTTGATTTAAGCGTATCATTGTAACGACTGCATAATGCTAATATGCGGATTATAGTGAGAATTCTCATGTGCACCATACCGAGCTTGTAAGTATTTGAATCATTTCTAATATGTGTTATTAATTTGAAGGTTCACATTAAATGATGTGTCATCAAGTTTTAGCTGGCATTTTATGAAATAAATGAGTCATGTTAGAATTTAACACCACAACATTTACTTAACACATCAATATATTTAATAGATATTTGATTCATTTTTTTAAATGAATGATTTAACCTGAAATACAATTGCATCCAAAAAGTTGTTAGGATTAGTAAATGCTAACATCTCATGATAGTTGCATAAGTTAAAACTCTTGTTGTCAAAAAAGTTTACTCTTAAAGAAATTGACCGACATGTCTAGCTAGTAAACTTGCATTATTTCTTCGATAGTTACTATATTATCCTATGTTCTAGCCAGTGTTCTAGAAGGCTGCTGACTAGATGCCTTCCGGGCCCCAAAAATGGGTGGCCGCACCGAACACCCCTGAAGAGTCACCAACTTATGTCCTTCCAATTTTCCAAGAGTCGCCAGCTTTCCTGTAAGATAATTAAAACCATCACAAATAAAAGAGGTGACAAGGAGTAACCTTGTCTTAAACCTCTCTATCTGAAAATTTCCACAAGTACTTCCATTTACGCATATTGACATACGTGTTGTAGTAATACACTCCTTCACCCCCTTAAAACAATAAAGAATTGAATATCATGGATTCCATTAAGCCCCATGGATAATACCTATTGATAATATTGAATGACTTTTAAAAATCTACTTTAAAGAGACCACGCTTCCTCTCCTTGTCTTTGCATTCACTACTTGCCATAAATTGGGCGAAAATATGAAATGATTTGTAGATTAGACCAATGTATAGTTCGCCCCCTTATCTTCCTTTATACCAAAACTCATCAAAGAAATTTAGGATATTGGGCTTCAGAATTACCATAAGTGCTTAATGAATTAAAAATTAAATCCATCTGAACTTTTACCACTTCCATGGTTCGACAAAACTGGGGAGCATACAGTGAGTAACTCACTGTATAGTATGTAGTGCCCTCTTGACACTACTCGATTGGTCCGTCAGGAGGCCCGTGCAAAAGTGTTAAATACCGACCCACCTGCCACACTAATCACGCAGTGTCACATGGGCACTGCATAGTATGCTGTGAGTTACCTCACTGCACACACCCCAAAACTGGTTCAACCAACTTTCTCTTCTTTCCAGCTCTTCATCAGCACTCATATCAATTTGATCTATATCTTAAGGTCCATATTTTCATTTTTCCAGCAACAATATCTATTTTAACATCCGACTCTTCAAATATCTCAATCTTCCATCCTCTCGGTGTATTATCATGCTATGTGTAATCCGAAAAGCAATTATTTAAATAAAAACAAAAAACAATTATAAAATTTTTGGACAAGGGGTCAAAGAAGGGTTGTCTTAGTGATTATGTGAGTGACAATTGCACTCACAAATTATGAGTTCAAATCCTCTCATCGACATTACTTATCAAAAAAATTAGACACAGAGATTCTTTTTCTAGCAAAACAATTTTCATTATTTATGAATTGGGCCAAAGAGACCATAAATATATATACAAAGACTACTGGCCCAAAATGCACCCATGGATCTTACACTAATTGCATGAATATCTAGGCAATCCAAAGATAAATTTTCGCCCATAATTGTGTTGTTTTTTTCGTATTCAAAGAACATATGAGGAATACTCTCATATGCTAAAGATTGGGCATGTGAGATTTCTCTTGCACTCTCGTGCAGTTGTCTTTTGTTCGACTGGTGAAAAGTGTCGCTTGTCCTACTCCCATGTGAAAAAACTTCAAAAGTGCTTGCAATAATTGGTAACCATCTATAAATAAAATATAGTAATGTAATTTAGAAAGAAAAACTTTTATTCTACTTTTAGAAAGAACGGTGCTTTATGTACAAACGAGCGACCGAAATTTTAAACCGAAAGAGGCGAAAATGACAAAATTACCCCCACTTAGCACAGTAACACATTTTGGG
>JAOYMZ010000018.1:772981-804049 GCA_025802335.1 Pinguicula primuliflora | reverse complement strand
GTGAGTTGAATTTGAATATCAATTGTAAATCTTTTATCATCCCTTTCATTTCAGCACCCAGGCCAATCCAGCACCATTTCGACGCTAAAATTCCAGAACCAGTCTTATTTTTTTTATTTTGGTGGGCGGAAACCCACCAAAATGGGTGTGTACCAAAATTTGGACAATAATTTTCGGTACACCTAGCATTATTGATATAAAACAAGAAATCAGTGTTAAGAAAATGACATGGAAGTGAATTAGTGAGTTGAATTTGAATATCAATTGTAAATCTTTTATCATCCCTTTCATTTCAGCACCCAGGCCAATCCAGCACCATAAGACATGTCGTTAAAATTTCAGTGAGCAAACCTGAATAACTGGATCTAATAGAGCAGATATCGCAGGTTCAAATGCTGGCATCCTGCTTGACATGGGAACCATCATACTGTTATATGCCTCGATAATTTCTAGAAGCAATGATACTCTTCTATGAGGATTGGAGGTGGGGACATATCAACAGCAACTACGGGAGGATAGCGTAAGAGCTTCTCTCCGCGAGTTTTTAGCATATCAAAGAAGGTTTTTTGAGCTGCATCTTTGAGAGCACAAAGTGTATTACACAGAGCTGTGTCACTTCCTAGCAGATCTGATATCTTACTAAGATGAATCAAATGAAAGTGATAAAGAAAATTATCTATATGGAAAGTTAATGTATGAAGTATGATTCACTCACTGTGTGACTGTAAAACTCCAGAGTGTTGCTAAGTTTATACGAAATTATAAGGTTAGGCTGTGACTGCAGAACTTGTTCGACTCTCACTTTAAATGGCCGGCAAACTCCTTCAAAGATTCTGTCTAATACAAATTTCAAGTCTGAATCGGACTTTCGATCATCACTCTCTACAATTTTGGAGAATCAATGAGCGATCTGTCTGGTGTCTACAGCCGAATCAGGATCAAGAAAAGCAAGGACAAGTTCTCTTTCAGACGCCAAGGCCTTTCATACAGCCAAAAAATGGAAAGTTAAATCCAGAAGATACCCTGTAACTTGGAAACGAAAATCATACTAAATAAATTAAAAGTTAAAGAACAAGCATCACCCGATGCAACCATCCCAGCATGTCTCCAACATATCTTAAAGGATCATGAGCATGAACCTCAATCGGTCTAGGTAGGCCGCCAGGACCTCCACGTGTTAGGGCACTAATAAATCTTCTGAAGAGCGTGTTGTGTCTCATATTTGCTACCTGAATATTCGAGAAATTATGTAAAGTAAATGGTAGGTAATGTTTTTCCTAGATGATTTCTAGTGACTCTTGTATCTCATGCACAGATACCTCTTCTGCACAGTACTTGAAAAGGACAGGTCTCGCTCTAAGGTAGAGGACAGCAGTTTTTAAGAGCTCGCTCTGAGGTAGATGACTGTGAATGTTGCATCTTTGGTTTCTATCACCATAGCCTTGTTGATCCAACCTTTGGAGTTGGAGAAAATCTGCATACGCCCATATCTCATGTCTTTCCTGCTGCTGGTGGTTGGATCAATTTGCACAAGTTCCCCAAGACTGCCAGCGATGATGGAAAAGAGCTTGTTGTCCAAGAATTGGAGCGGGACTCCATTGACAGTCACCCATGTGCACCTCACTGGCTTACCATCCAGTAAGCGCCTCGGCCTAACATTGTGGAGATGAATGCCAGCCAGAGTTTCAGAGTCCTGCAAGAGTCTAACCTGCTGTAATGTATCCGGGATTATGAGGAGCAACTCTCCACCCTCTATTCTTGAGCCACAACATCTGTATATCCAGCAGCTTTCAACTGTCTGTTTACAGATTAGATGTCTATGATTGGTGAGGGATCTCCTAAAAGACATGTATTTAACCAGCCACCCGAATCTGCATCAGGAATGTATTGGATTTTATCAACATCAGTAAAGCCATCCGAGTTTATACTGCCAGTAGCTATACCATCAGAATGAATACCACCAGGTGTACTAGCATTAACAGCGCGAGAGTTAACACCAGCAGTGACTACAGTTCCAACTGTTTCAGCATCATGAGTATTAGTCTTAGAATCAACACCCACAAACATAGTATGTGAACTAGAAGCAAAGTCTACAATCGGTTCATTCACTGTATGGAATCTTCGAGTCTCATGGCTCAAACTAAATTCCAGTTTAAAGGAGCCTATCCAAATTTCATTTAGCCTTCAAAGTAATTGCTGGGGATTTAATCGATTTGGGAATCTAACGAAAGCATACCTGCACCCTTTCCTGTCTACATTGCGCGGAAGGTGCAAATCTAAAACTCGACCATGGGCTGCCGGGGTTTCCAGAATTTCCTTCCTCGACCATGAAGGAGGCAAATTGGTGAAGTGAAAGGAATGAGAGGTACTCCGTAGCCGCTGTAATTGAGTATCCCTGTTGTTCTTACGGATTCTAGTGCGATCTGTAGCCGTTCGTTTTGTGTCTGGGGCAGGCTGTGGAGCCGGAACTGTGGCCGTTCCGGTGGGCATCGCTGTCTGGAGTGGACGAACTTGGTCGCCATCTACAACTGGGATTCGGGAATCTGGTGGAGTCAAGGAGTCAGGGGCGGGCGCCGGCGCCGGTCGTGGGGCGGGCGCCGGCGCCGGTCGTGGGACCGGCGCAGCGGCACCGGCCGACAGCGCCGTCGCTCAACCTCAAATGATCGCCAAAATCGCCAGAGCTGAATCGCCAAAATCTTTGCAATTTGCTTGCCTCAATAGCAACATGAGTATTTAGCATACTCACAAATGATCTAAAGAGTTCAACTATTGCAATCCTCTCATATATTGACACATCCGTCCTCAGCTACCAATATTAGCCGTTGTATAATTGTGATTCCCAGCATAAACAAAACACAAATCAACCAAAATTTGAGTAACTGTGACGTTAGTATTCAATGTAATAATATAGTAAAATCAATTGTAGACGAAATGAAATTGTTTCATTTTGCTACCAGTTCATTAGTCGAGTCACCAATTAAGTAAGAGAATACATATAGGGGGTGAGGAAAGAAAATGCAGAACATCATCATATATATGTATCTCTTTATAGTGTTTTTTGAAGAGTGATGCTATTTGTACATTGTGTGTGGACACTATCACTAAACACACTAATGTGGCACTATCCATGTCACCATTTTGCCCTTTTTTTTTCTTTTTTTCACATTATTATAATGGTGCCACATCAGGGTGTTTAGTGATGGTGTCAAAACACAATGTACGAATAGCTTTATTCTTTTTTTAAATGTACCCAATTTATTGCAATTTGTTTGCGATCGTTAGGGCAGTATGGTCATACTGGAGCCCATTTATACACATAAACACTCTGATTTAGTTCAAATTTTAAATAATGACAAAACAGTCTGCTAGTTAAGTTTAGAACGTCAGATCATAAGTATTACAAAATACTATAATGCAAAGAAGAGGAGTAAAATTCACGGAGTCTGAAAAGAAATGTGTATGGTGTGCCTTGCAAAACTAATCGATCGAGCACCACTTTTTTGAATTTAATCACGCAGCTGAAATCTGGAACGGCATATACTCATGGTTCGGTGCTCAAAACCAAACAGAGGTAGAACCACTTAGATATTTCAGCAAACACATGGAGATGCTCAAAGGTCCAACAGGCCGTGAAATCTGGAAGGCGATTTGGCAAGCCACGATATGATACATATGAAAAGAAAGAAATGGAATTAGATTCGACAATGAAAGAGTTACCGAAGTGGAAGAAACCATCAAGCTATCTACCTGGTTTTGGCTGGAAGCACACCAACTGAAGCCGGCAGAATCAACGCTTTCCGACTGGATCCGACATCCTCAATTAGCCTGCGGTCTTTTGTACGCATTTAAGCCTCCCTGAATAGCATAGCTAAACGGAAATCCAGTAGAGCATTGTGACTGATATTGTACAGTTGGTTGATGCCTCTGCTGTGCAACTCTGATGTAAACTCCTGTGTAAACTTTTAAAATTTAATAGTGAATCATTTTCGTATAAAAAAACAAAATACTATAATGCTAGTCTTACATAATTAAATAATACATAATTATTACGGCAGACGGTATAGTGACATTGGGCATGTTCTGGGTCCAAATAAATACAAACTAATTGTGTTAACCCTAATCACTCATAAATAATTGTGTGGTCCCCAATTAATATACACAATATTAATATATCATTGGACATATTATCTATGATTCCATTATGCGATACCATTATTTGACATATTAATTATATTTCCCCAATTAATATATCAAATATTAATATACAATATGCAATACCATTTTGTTGTTAGAATCAAACACTCTTAACTGCCCCGAAAGGTCCCCGACAACAATCCTACTATAATCTTCGAGGAATGAAATGCAAGTTGGAAATTGTATATCTACATCAGATTGGAAAGTATGCCAATATCCGAAGTTCCTATATATAAATTCGCAATCTTCTTGTCGTCCATATCTTCCTCCATACGTGCTTCTTAATTCACGATCAAGGAGCCGGTATGTCACATTTTCTGGGGAAACGATGTTGAGTGACATTGAAGGAGGAGGTTAAGTTAGGATGAGAGGGTGAGGATCATGTAGAGGCTCGCTTTCGTTCAAATCAGATGTCCAACTAATTTCCGCAGGAATATTTGCTTGATTATTTACATTTGAAGAGTTGGTGTGGAGAATAATTTGTAATGCTGCAAATACAGGATATGTAATTGTGTGCTCACCGGAATTTCACTTCTTTGATGGACTTGATCCACCTTCTATATTCAAAGCAGACTGCGATGATGGCGGTGGCTCACTGACCAAATCATTTAAGATAAAAACAATTTAAAAATTCAAAATAAAAACAATTATTACCCGAATTCGATTCTTGTGAGAATATCTTTTTTTACTTGTGGAAGAATAGATGTATCTATATATCCAATCAACAAACAAAATGCCATCAAAATGAATTGTAAATGATAAGAACCTGATCATTATGGAATCAAACAATATATCTGATCTCAAAACTAGAAACGGTATTCAATTTTTTAAGAAAATCGAAGCAAACACCATTCCCAATTCTTGATTCATTTTGCTACCAGTTCACTAGTCGAGTCACCTATGAAGTAAGAGAATACATATAGGGGGTGGACGAAGAAAATGCGGAATATTATCATAGATATGGATCTATTTATAGACTTCATTTTTGTAACGTACCCAATTTATCGCAATTGTAATTAGTTTGAGATCGTTAGGGCAGTTTGGTCACATGACCATTCACCGAGCCCATTTATACACATAAGCTCTCTGATTTAGTTCAAAATTTAAATAATAACCAAATAGTCTGCTAGTTATGTTTAGAAAGTCAGATCATAAGTATTACAAAGTACATTAATGCTAGTTTTACATAATTAAATATTACATAATTATATACGTTAAATAGTATAGTGTCATTAGGTATGTTCTGGGTCCAAATCAATACAAACTAAATGTGTTAATCTTAATCACTCCTAAATACTTTTGTAGTCCCCAATTAATATGTCAAATATTAATACACAATTGGATATGTATGATTCCATTATGTAATACCTTATTTGGCATATTAATTGTATGTCCCCAGTTAATATGCTAAATATTAATATGCAATATGCAATACCATTTTGTTGTTCGAATCAAACGCTCTCAACTGCTCAGAACGATCCCCTACAACAATCCTACTATAATCTACGAGGAAATAAATGCAATTTAGAAATTCCATATCTTCATCAGATCGGAAAGTATGCCAATGTCTAAAGTTCATGTATATAAATTTGCAATCTTCTTGCCATCCATATCCACCTCCATACATGCTTCTTAATTCTTTACCAAGGAGCTGGTATGTCACATTTCCTGGGGCAACAATGTTGGGTGACAGTGAAGGAGGAGGTGAAGTTATGATTAGCTGGTGAGGATCATGTAGAGGCTGGCTTTCGTTCAAATTAGATGCCCAACCAATTTCTGCAGAATTATTTGCTTGATTATTTACATTTGAAGAGTTGGTGTAGAGAACAGTTTGTCGTGTTGCAAATATAGGAGATGTAATTGTGTGCTCACCGGAATTTTGCTTCTTGGATGGAGGACTTGATCCACCTTCTGTATTCGGGGTAGCCTGCGATGATGACGGTAGATCACTGACCAAATCATTTAAGATAAAAGTAATTTAAAAATTCAAAACAAAAATAATTATTACCCAAATTCGATTCGTGTGAGAAGATTTTTTTTATTTGAGGAAGAATCCATTTATCTATATATCCAATCAACAAACAAAATGTCATCAAAATGAATTGTAAATGATAAGAACCTGGTCATTATGGAATCAAACAATATATCTCATATCAAAACTGAAAACGGTATCCAATTTTTTAAGAAAATTGATGCTAGCACCATTCTCAATCTTTGTTTCATTTTTCTACCAGTTCAATAGTCGAGTCACCTATGAAGTAAGAGAATACGTATAGGGTGTGGATGAAAAAATGCAGAACATTATCATAGATATTGATCTCTTTATAGAGTTCATTTTTGTAATGTACCCAATTTATCGCAATTGTAAGTTGTTTGCGTTCGATATTGCAGTATGGTCATATGACCATACCCAAGCCCGTTTATACACATAAGCTCTCTCATTTAGTTCAAATTTTAAATAATAACCAAGCAGTCTGCTAGTTAAGTTTAGAACGTCAGATCATAAGTATTATAAAATACAATAATGCTAGTTTTATATAATTAAATCATACATAATTTAGTACGTCAAATAGTATAGTGACATTTGGTATGTTCTAGGTCCAAATCAATACAAATTAAATGTGTTAATCCGAATCTCTCGTAAATAATTGTGTGGTCTCCAATTAATATGTCAAATATTAATATACCATTGGAAATACATAATTATGTATGATTCTATTATGTAATACCATTATTTGGCATATTAATTGTATTTCCCAAGTTAATATGTCAAATAGTAATATACATTGTGCAATATTACTTTGTTGTTGGAATCAAATACACTCAACAACCCAGAACATTCCCCAAAATCAATCCTACTATAATCTCCGAGGAAAGAAATGCAAGTTGGAAATTCTATATCTTCATCAGATCGGAAAGTATGCCAATGTCTGAAGTTCCTGTATATAAATTTGCAATCTTCTTGCCTTCCATATCTTCCTCGATACGTGCTTCTTAATTCACGACCAAGGAGCCGATATGTCACATTTTCCGGGGCAACAATGTTGAGTGACAGTGAAGGAGGAGGTGATGTTATGATGAGAGTGTGAGGATCATGTAGAGGCTGCTTTCGTTCAAATTAGATGCCCAACAAATTTATGCAGGAATATTTGCTTGATTATTTACATTTGAAGAGTTGATGTGGAGAACAATCTGTGGCGTTGCAAATACAGGAGATGTAATTGTGTGTTCACCGGATTTTCGCTTCTATGATGGAGGGTTTGATCCACATTTGATAACCGGGGCAGGCTGCGATGATGGCGGTAGCTCACTGACCAAATAATTTAAGATAAAAATAATTTAAAAATCCAAAACAAAAACAATTATTACCCAAATTTGATTCCTGTGGTGAGGAAGAATCCATGCATCTATATATACAATCAACAAATAAAATGCCACCAAAATGAATTGTAAATGATAAGAACCTGATTATTATGGAATCAAACATTATATCTCATCTCAAAACGGAAAATGCTATCCAAATTTTTAAGAAAATTGGTTCTTATTTCATTTTGCTATCAGTTCACGAGTCACTTATAAAGTAAGAGAATACATATAAGGGGTGAGCGAAGAAAATGCAGAACATTATCATAGATAAGGATCTCTTTATAGAGTTCATTTTTATAACGTACCCAATTTATCGCAATTGTAATTTGTTTGAGATCGTTAGAGCAGTATGGTCATGTGACCATACACGAGCCCATCTATACACATAAGCTATCTGATGTAGTTCAAATTTTAAATAATAACCAAACTGTCAGCTTGTTAAGTTTAGAACGTCAGATCACAAGTATTACAAAATACAATAATGCTAGTCGTATATAATTAAATCATATATAATTATATACGCCAAATAGTATAGTGACATTTGGCATGTTCTGAGTCCAAATCAATACAACATAAATTTGTTAATCCTGATCACTCCTAAATACTTGTGTGTTATCCAATTAATATGCCAAATATTAATAGAAAAAGGTACATGTACCGGGGCCATATTGTACCGACCCCGGTACACGTCCTTTAATATTAATAAATCATTTTATATTATTAATAATAAATATTAAATAATTAGTAATAAATATAAAATAATTAATAATAAATATATAATAAATTTATCTTCATTTTATACCATTTATAAAATTGAAATATAGGGTTTAGGGTTTATAAATTTAAGTTATTAGGGTTTATAGGATAGGGTTTTAGATATTTACATCGGCGAAGCCGCCGTAATATTAATTTTAGAAAATCCCATTTAGTCCTTTGGTTTATAGCATTTAACTTTTGGGTTTATAACATTTAGTTCTCGGTTAGATCTTTACGGCGACATTAATTTTGGAAAATAACATTTAGCCCTTGGGTTTATAGCATTTAGCTCTTGGGTTTATAGCATTTAGCCCTCCAGTTTATAGGATTTAGCCCTCGGGTTTATACAATATTATGTTATTTATATATATATTTTTTAATGTTTTGGGTTTATAATGGGTTATACATTAACTTTGTCCATAAATTATCAAACAATCCTGCAGCCGAGATGGCAGAAGACTTTCGGGAGTTGGTGGGCGAGAGAGAAGGTCCAGGGTTCGTAACCCACCTTTAGCATTTTCGAAAAATTAGAACCGCCATGTGGCGCTTCCTTACTGGCCGTACTGGACTCGTGCCCGGTACATGTAGCACGGCCAATATTAATATACCATTGGATATACATTATTATGTATGATTCCATTATGTAATACCATTATTTGGCATATTAATTTTATGTCCCCAATTAATATGCCAAATATTAATATACAATATGCAATACCGTTTTGTGTTCGAATCAAGGACTCTAAACTGCCCAGAATGGTTCCCGACAACATTCCTAATATAATCTCGGAGAAAAGAAATGCAAGTTGGAAATTCCATATCTTCATCAGATCGGAAAGTATGCCAATGTGTGAAGTTCCTGTATATAAATTTGCAATCTTCTTACCGTCCATATATTCTTCCGTAGGTGCTTCTTAATTCACAACCAAGGAGCTGGTATGTCACATTTTTTGGGGCAGCAATGTTGAGTGACAGTGAAGGAGGAGATTAAGTTATGATGAGAAGGTGAGGATCGTGTAGAGGCTGGCTTTCGTTCAAATCAGATGACCAACCAATTTCTACATGAATATTTGCTTGATTATTTACATTAAAAGAGTTGGTGTGGAGAACAGTTTGTGATGTTGCAAATACATGTGATGTAATTGTGTGCTTGCCCGAATTTTGCTTCTTTGATGGAGGACTTGATCCACCTTCTGCATCCGGGGTAGGCTACGATGATGGTGCTAGCTCACTGACCAAATCATTTAATATAAAAACAATTTATAAATGCAAAACAAAAATTGTTATTACCCGAATTTGATTTTTGTGAGAATATCTTTTTTTTATTTGATGAAGAATCCACGTATCTATATATCCAATCAACAAACAAAATGCGATCAAAATGAATTGTAAATGATAAAAACTTGATCATTATGGGATCTAACAATATATCTCATAAACTAAAAACGGTATCCAATTTTTTAAGAAAATTAAAGCAAGCACCATTCCCTGTTCTTGATTCATTTTGCCACCAATTAACTAGTCGAGTCACATATGAAGTAATAGAATACATATAGGGGATGGGCGAAGAAAATGCAAAATATTATCATAGATATAGATCTCTTTATAGAGTTCAGTTTTGTAACATACCCAATTATCACAATTGCAATTTGTTTGAGATCGTTAGGGCAGTATGGTCATGTGACCATTCACCGAGCCCATTTATACACATAAGCTCTCTCTTTTAGTTCAAATTTTAAATAATAACCAAACAGTCTGCTAGTTAAGTTTAGAACGTCAGATCATAGGTATTACAAAATACAATAATGCTAGTTTTATAAAATTAAATCATACATAATTACGTACGCCAAATAGTATAGTGACATTTGACATGTTCTGGGTCAAAATCAATATAAACTAAATGTGTTAATCCTAATCACTCCTAAATAATTGTGTGGTCCCCAATTAATATGCCAGATATTAATATACCATTGGACATGCATAATTATGTATGATTCCATTATGTAATACCATTATTTGGCATATTTATTGTATGCCCTCGGTTAATATGTCAAATATTAATATACAATATGCAATACCATTTTGATATTCGAATCAAACACTCTCAACAGCCCAGAACGGTCCCCGACAACAATCCTACTATAATCTCCGAGGAAAGAAATGCAAGTTGGAAATTCCATATCTTCATCAAATCAGAAAGTATGTCAATGTCTGTAGTTCCTGTATATAAATTTGCAATCTTCTTGTCGTCCATATCTTCCTCCATACGTGGTTCTTAATTCACGACCAAGGAGCTGGTATGTCATATTTTCTGGGGCAACAATGTTGAGTGACAGTAAAAGAGGCGGTGAAGTTATGAATAGAGGGTGAGGATCATGTAGAGGTTGGATTCATTCAAATCAGATGCCCGACCAAATTCTGCAGGAATATTTGCTTGACTATTTACATTTGAAGAGTTGGTGTGGAGAACAGGTTTGTGGTGTTGCAAATACATGAGATATAATTGTGTGCTCATCGAAATTTCGCTTCTTTGATGGAAAATTTGATCCACCATCTGTATCGGGGTCAGACTGCGATGATGGCGGTCGCTCACTGACCAAATAATTTAAGATAAAAATAATTTAAAATTTCAAAACAAAAACAATTATTACCAAATTCGATTCCGATGAGAAGATTTTTTTCTACTTGAGGAGGAATCCATTTATCTATATATCCAATCAACAAACAAAATGCAATCAAAATGAATTGTAAATGATAAGAACCTGATCATTATGAAATCAAACAATATATCTCATCTCAAAACTGAAAACGGTATCCAATTTTTTAAGAAAATGGAAGCAAGCACCATTCCCAATTCTTGTTTCATTTTGCTATCAGTTCACTAGTCGAGTTACCGAGAGAATACATATAGGGAGTGGGCGAAGAAAATGCAGAATATTATCATAGATACAGATCTCTTTATAGAGCTCATTTTGGTAACATAACCAATTTATCAAACTAAACCAAACCAAACATACCCAGTAAATCCAACCCTTAGGCAGGGTATGGGGAGGGTAAGATGTACGCAATCATACCCCCACCCTCAACAGGATGGGAACATAACCAATTTATCATAATTGCAATTTGTTTGAGTTCGTTAGGGCAGATGGTCATGTGACCATACCGAGTCCATTTATACACATAAGCTCTCTCATTTAGTTCAAATTTTAAATAATAACCAAACAGTGTGCTAGTTAAATTAAGAACGTCAGATCATAAGTATTACAAAATACAATAATGCTAATCTTACATAATTAAATCTTACATAATTATGTACGTCAAATAGTATAATAACGTTTGACATGTTCTGGGTCCAAATTAATACAAATTAAATGTGTTAATCCTAATCACTACTAAATAATTGTGAAGGCCCCAATTAATATGCCAAATATTAATATAGCATTGAGCATTACCATTATGCAATACCATTATTTGGCATATTAATTGTATGTCCCTAGTTAATATGCCAAATATTAATATACAATATGCGATATCATTTTGTTGTTCGAATCAAACACTCTTAACTGTCCAGAACGGTCCCCGACAACAATCCTACTATAATTTCCAAGGAAAGAAACGCAAGTTGGAAATTCCATATGTTCATCAGATCGGAAAGTATGTCAATGTCCGAAGTTCCAGTATATAAATTTGCATTCTTCTTGCCTTCCATATCTTCCACCATACGTGCTCCTTAATTCACGACCAAGGAGTCAGTCTGTCATATTTTCTACGACAACAATGTTGAGTGATAGTGGAGGAGGTGAAGTTATGATGAAAGAGTGAGGATCATGTAGAGGCTGACTTTCGTTCAAATCTGATGCCCAACAAATTTCTGTAGAAATATTTGCTTGATTATTTACATTTGAAGAGTTGGTGTGGAGAACAGCTAGTGGTGTTGCAAATACAAGAGATGTAATTGTGTGCTCACCGGAATTTTGCTTCTTTGATGGAGGATTTGTTCCACCTTCTGTATCCGGGACAGGTTGCGATGATGGCGATAGCTCACTGACCAAATCATTTAAGATAAAAATAATTTATAAATTCAAAACAAATACAATTATTGCCCAAATTCGATTTCCGTGGGAAAATCTTTTTTTTACTAGAGTAAGAATCCATGTATCTATATATCCAACCAATGAACAAAATGCCATCAAAATAAATTGTAAATGATAAGAACCTGATCATTATGAAATCAAACAATATATCTAATCTCAATACTGAAAATGGTATCCAAATTTTTAAGAAAATCAAAGCAAGCCCTATTCTCATTTCTTGTTTCATATTGCTACTAGCTCACTAGTCGAGTCACCTATGAAGTAAGAGAATACATGTAGGCAGTGGGTGAAGAAAATGCAAAACATTATATTGGATATGGATCTCTTTATAGATTTTGTAACGTACCCAATTTATCGCAATTGCAATTTGTTTGAGTTCGCTAGGGTAGTATGGTCATGTGACAATACCCAAGCCCGTTTATATGCATAAGCTCTCTAATTTAGTTCGAATTTTAAATAATAACCAAACAGTTTGGGTTAAGTATTACAAAATACAATAATGCTGGTCTTACATAATTAAATCATACATAATTATATACACCAAATAGTATAATGACATTTGGCATGTTCTGGGTTCAAATCAATACAAACTAAATATGTTAATCTTAATCATTTCTAAATACTTGTGTGGTCCCCAATTAATATGTCAAATATTAATGTATACCATTGGATATATATAATTATGTATAATTTCATTATGTAATACCATTATTTGACATATTAATTTTATGTCCCCAATTAATATGTCAAATATTAATATACAATATGCAATACCGTTTTGTTGTTCGAATCAAACACTCTCAACTGCCTGAAACGGTCCCCGACAACAATTCTACTATAATCTCCGAGGAATGAAATGCTAGTTGGAAATTTCATATATTCATCAGATCGGAAAGTATGCCGATGTCTGAAGTTCTTGTACATAAATTTGCAATCTTCTTGCCGTCCATATCTTCCTCCATGTGTGCTTCTTAATTCACGACCAAGGAGCTGTTACGTCACATTTTCTGGGGCAACATTGGTGAGTGACAATGAAGGAGGAGGTGAAGTCATGATTAGAGGGTGAGGATCATGTAGAGGCTTTCGTCCAAATCAGATGCCCAAAAAAAATTTGCAGGAACATTTGCTTGATTATTTACATTTGAAGAGTTGGTTTGGAGAACAGTTTGTGGTGTTGCAAATACAGGAGATGTAATTGTGTGCTCACTCGAATTTCACTTCTCTGATGGACTTGATCCACCTTTTGCATCCGGAGCAGGCTTCGATGATGGTAGTAGCTCACTGACCAAATCATTTAAGATAAAAATAATCTTAAAATTCAAAACAAAAACAATTATTACCCAAATTCGATTTCCGTGAGAAGATTTTATTTTTTCCTTGAGGAAGAATCCATGTATCTATATATCTAATCAACAAACTAAATGCCATCAAAATTAATTGTAAATTATAAGAAACTGATCATTATGAAATCAAACAATATATCTCATCTCAAAACTGAAAACGGTATCCAATTTTTTATGAAAATCGAAAAAAGCACCATTCCCAATTCTTGTTTCATTTTGCTACGAGTTCACTAGTCGAGTCACCTATGAACTAAGAGAATACATATAGGGAGTGGGTGTAGAAAATGCAGAACATTGTTATAGTTATAGATTTCTTTATAGTGTTTATTTTTGTAACGTACCCAATTTAAGTGTGGTCATGTGTTCGTTAAGGCAGTATGTCATGTGACCATACCTGAGCCCGTTTATACACATAAACTCTCTAATTTAGTTCAAATTTTAAATAATAACCAAACAGTCTGCTAGTTAAGTTTAGAACGTCAGATCATAAGTATTACAAAATACAATAATGCTAGTCTTACATAATTAAATCATGCATAATTATGTATGCCAAATAGTATAGTGACGTTTCGCATGTTCTGGGTCTAAACTAATATAAACTAAATGTGTTAATCCTAATCACTCGTAAATAATTTTGTGGTCCACAATTAATAGGGCAAATATTAATATACAATTGGACATACATAATTATGTATAATTCCATTATGTAATACAATTATTTGGTATATTAATTGTATGCGCCCAATTATTATGCCAAAATATTAATATACAATATGCAATACCATTTTGTTGTTCGAATCAAACACTCTCAACTGCCCAGAACGGTCCCCGACAACAATCCTACTATAATCCTCGTGGAAAGAAATGCAATTTGGAAATTCTATATCTTCATCAGATCAGAAAGTATGCCAATGTCTGAAGTTTCTGTATATAAATTTGCCATCTTCTTCCCTTCCATATCATCCTCCATACGTGCTTCTTTATTCACGATCAAAGAGCCGGTATGTCGCATTTTCTGGGGCAACAATGTTGAGTTATAGTGAAGGAGGAGGTGAAGTTATGATTAGAGGGTGAGGATCATGTAGAGGATGACTTTCGTTCAAATCAGATGAACAACCAATTTCTGCAGGAATATTTGCTTGATTATTTACATTTGAATAGTTGGTCTGGAGAACAGTTTGTGATATTGCAAATACATGAGATGTAATTGTGTGCTCGCCCGAATTTCGCTTCTTTGATGGAGGACTTGATCCACCTTCTGCATCCGGGGCCGGCTACGATGATGGTGGTCGCTCACTGACCAAATCATTTAAGATAAAAACAATTTAAAAATGCAAAACAAAAATAATTATACCTTTGAGAAGATCTTTCTTTACTTGAGGAAGAATCCATGTATCTATATATCCAATCAACAAACAAAATGCCATCAAAATGAATTGTAAATGATAAAAACTTGATCATTATGGAATCTAACAATATATCTCATCTCAAAACTGAAAAGGACATCCATTTTTTTTAAAGAAAATCAAAGCAAGCACCATTCCCAATTCTTTATTCATTTTGCTACCAGTTCACTAGTCGAGTCACCAATGAATTAAGACAATACATATAGGGCGTGGGCGAAGAAAATGCATAACATTATCATAGATATGGATCTATTTATAGTGTTTATTTTTGTAACATATTAAATTTATTCGCAATTGCAATTCATGTTACCATTCCCTAACCCGTTTATACACATAAGCTCTTTGATTTAGTTCAAATTATAAATAATAACCAAACAATCTGCTAGTTAAGTTTAGAACGCCAGATCATAAGTATTACAAAATATATTATTGTTAGTCTTACATAAATAAATCATACATAATTATATACGCCAAATAGTATTGTGACATTTGGCATGTTCTGGTTCCAAATCAATGTGTTAATACTAATCATTTCTAAATAATTGTGTGGTCCACAATTAATATGCTAAATATCAATATACTATTAAACATACATAATTATGTATGATTCCATTATGTAATACAATTGTTTAGCATATTAATTGAATTTCCCTAATTAATATGCCAAAATGTTAATATACAATATGCAATACCAATTATCATTATGTTGTTCGGATCATACACTCTCAACTGCCTTGAACGGTCCCCAACAACAACTTACTATAATCTTTGAGGAAACAAATGCAAGTTGGAAATTTCATATCTTCATCAGATCGAAAAGTATGCCGATGTCTGAAGTTTCTATATATAAATTTGTAATCTTCTTGCCGTTCATATCTTCCTCCATACATGCTTCTTAATTCACGACCAAGGAGCTAGTATGTCACATTTGCTTCGACAACAATGTTGAGTGCATGTGAAGGAGGAAGTGAAGTTATGATGAGAGGGTGAGGATCATGTAGAAGCTGGCTTTCGTTCAAATCAGATGCCCAACAAATTTCTGCTGGAATATTTACTTGATTATTTACATTCTAAGAGTTGGTGTGGAGAACAGTTTGTGGTGTTGCAAATACAGGAGATGTAATTGCATACTCATTGGAATTTCGCTTCTTTGTTGGAGGACTTAACCCACCATCTGCATCCGGGGCATGCTACGATGTTGGCGGTAGCTCACTGACCAAATCATTTAAGATAAAAACAATTTAAAAATGCAAAACAAAAACAAAAATTACCCGGATTCGATTCGTGTTAGAAGATCTTTCTTTACTTGAGGAAGAATCCATGTATCTATATATCCAATTAACAAACAAAATGTCATCAAAATGAATTGTAAATGATAAGAACCTGATCATTATGAAATCAAACAATATATCTAATCTCAAAACTGAAAACGGTATTCAATTTTTAATGAAAATCAAAGAAAACACCATTGCCAGTTCTTGCTTCATTTTGGTACCAGTTCACTATTCGAGTCACCTATGATGTACGAGAATACATATCGGGGGTGGGCGAAGAAAATGCATAACATTATCATAAATATTGATATCTTTATAGAGTTCAAATTTATAAAAGGCCCAATTTATCGCAATTGCAATTTGTTTGAGATCGTTAGGGCGGTATGGTCATGTGACCATACTCGAGCCCATTTATACAAATAAGCTCTCTGATTTTCAAATTTTGAATAATAACCAAACAGTCCGCTAGTTAAACTTAGAACGTCAGATCATAAGTATTACAAAATACTATAATGATAGTCTTACATAATTACATCATACATAATTATTTACGCCAAATAGTATAATGACATTTGGCATGTTATGGGTCCAAATCTATACAAATTGAATGTTTTAGTCCGAATTAATTTTAAATAATTGTGTGGTCCCCAATTAATATTCCAAATATTAATATACCATTGGACATACGTAATTATATATGATTTCATTATGTAATACCATTATTTGGCATATTAATTGTATGTCCCCAACTAATATGCCAAATATTAATATACAATATGCAATACCATTTTGTTGTTCTAATCAAACACTCTCAACTACCGGAACGGTCCCCAACAACAATCCTACTATAATCTCCGAGGAAAGAAATGCAAGTTGGAAATTCCATATCTTCGTTGGATCGGAAAGTTTGCCAATGTCTGAAGTTCCTGCATATAAATTTGCAATCTTTTTGCCATCCATATCTTCCTCCCTACGTGCTTCTTAATTCACGACCAAGGAGCTGGTATGTCACATTTTCTGGGGCGACAATGTTGAGTGACAGTGAATGAAGATGTTAAGTTATGATGAGAGGGCAAGGATCATCTAGAGGTTGAGTTTCGTTCAAATCAGATGCCCGACCAATTTCTGCAGGAATATTTGCTTGATTATTTACATTTGAAGAGTTAGTGTCGAAAACATTTTGTGGTGTTGCAAATACAGGAGATGTAATTTTGTGCTCACAGGAATATCACTTCTTCGATGGACTTGATCCACATTCTGTATCCGGGGCAGGCTGCGATGATGGCCGTAGCTCACTCACCAAATCATTTAAGATAAAAACAATTTAAAAATGCAAAACAAAAACAATTATTACCCGAATTCGATTCCTGTGATAAAATCTTTTTCTACTTGAGGAAGAATTCATGTATCTATATATCCAATCAACAAACAAAATGCCATCAACATGAATTGTAAATTATAAGAACCTGATCATTATGGAATGAAATAATATATCTCATCTCAAAGCTGAAAACGGTATCCAATATTTTGAGAAAATCGAAACAAGCACCATTCCCAGTTCATGTTTCATTTTGCTACCAGTTCACTAGTCGAGTTACCTATAAATTAAGAGAATACATATAGGGGGTGGGACGAAGAAAATGCTGAATATTATCATAGATATGGATCTCTTTATAGAGTTCATTTTTGCAACATACCCAGTTTATCGCAATTGCAATTTGTTTGAGATCGTTAGGGCAGTATGGTAATGTGACCATACCTGAGCCCGTCTATACATATAAGCTCTCTGATTTAGTTCAAATTTAAAATAATAACCAAACAGTCTGCTAGTTAAGCTTAGAATGTCAGATCATAAGTATTACAAAATACAATAGTGCTAGTCTTACATAATTAAATCATACAGAATTATGTACGCCAAATAGTATAATAACATTTGGCACCATCTGCATCCAAATCAATACAAATTAAATGTGTAAGTTCTAATCACTCCTAAATAATTATGTGATCCCCAATTAATATGACAAATATTAATATACCATTGGACATACGTAATTATATATGATTCTATTATGTAATACTATTATTTGGCATATTAATTGTATGTCCCCGACTAATATGCCAATTATTGATATACAATATGCAATATCATTTTGTCGTTCGAATCAAACACTTTCAACTGCTCAGAACGATCCCCGACAACAATCATATTATAATCTCCGAGGAAAGAAATACAAGTTGGAAATTCCATATCTTCATCAGATCGGAAAGTAAGCCAATGTGTGAAGTTCTTGTATACAAATTTGCAATCTTCTTGTTGTCCATATCTTCCTCCATATATGCTTCTTAATTCACGACCAAGGAGCCTGCGTAACATTTTCTTGGGCAACAATGTTGAGTGATAATGAAGGAGGAAGTGAGTTATGATGAGAGGGTGATGATCACGTAAAGGTTGGCTTTCGTTCAAATCAGATACCCAACCAATTGCTGGAATATTTGCTTGATTATTTACATTTGAAGAGTTGGTGTGGAGAACAGTTTGTGGTGTTGCAAATACAGGAGATGTCATCGTGTGCTCGCCGGAATTCCGCTTCTTTGATGGAGGACTTGATCCACCTTCTGCATCCGGGGTATGCTACGATGATGGCAATAACTCACTGACCAA
Source organism: Pinguicula primuliflora (assembly GCA_025802335.1). Taxonomy (NCBI): domain Eukaryota; kingdom Viridiplantae; phylum Streptophyta; class Magnoliopsida; order Lamiales; family Lentibulariaceae; genus Pinguicula; species Pinguicula primuliflora. Next base: position 784,954 of record JAOYMZ010000018.1, on the reverse strand, counting down.
ATCATTTAAGATAAAAACAATTTAAAAATGCAAAACAAAAAATAATTATTACCCAAATTCGATTCCTGTAAGAAGATCTTTCTTTACTTGTGGAAGAATCCATGTATCTATATATCCAATCAACAAACAAAATGCAATCAAAATTAATTATAAAGTACAAGAACCTGATCATTATGGAATCAAACAATATATCATATCTCAAAACTGAAAACGATATCCATTTTTTAATGAAAATCGAAGCAAGCACCATTCATAGTTCTTGATTCATTTTACTACCAGTTTACTCGTCGAGTCACCAATGAAGTAATAGAATATATATAGGTGGTGGGCGAAGAAAATGCAGAACATTATCATAGATATGGATCTCTTTATCGAGTTCATTTTCATAACATACCCAAGTTATCGTAATTGCAATTGGCTTGAGATCATTAGGGCAGTATGATCATGTGACCATACCCGAGCCCGTTTATACACATAGCTCTCTGACTTAGTTCAAATTTTAAATAATAACCAAACAGTCTGCTAGTTAAGTTTAAAACGTCAAATCATAAGTATTACAAATTACAATAATGCTAGTCTTACATAATTAAATCATGCATAATTATGTACGCCAAATAGTATAGTGACGTTTTGCATGTTCTGATTCTAAACTAATATAAACTAAATATGTTAATCATAATCACTCCTAAATAATTGTGTGGTCCACAATTAATATGCCAAATATTAATATAGCTTTGGACACACATAATTATGTCTGATTCCATTATTGAATACCATTATTTGGTATATTAATTGTATGCCCCCAATTATTATGCCAAAATATTAATATACAATATGCAATATCATTTTGTTGTTCGAATCAAACATTTTCAACTGCCCAGAACGGTCCCCGACAACAATCCTACTATAATCTTCGAGGAAAGAAATGCGATTTGGAAATTCTATATCTTCATCAGATCTGAAAGTATGCCAATGCCTCAAGTTCCTGTATATAAATTTGCCATCTTCTTGTCTTCCATATCTTCCTCCATACGTGCTTCTTTATTCACGACCAAAGAGCCGGTATGTCACATTTTCTGGGGTAACAATGTTGAGTGATGGTGAACGAGGAGGTGAAGTTATGATTAGGGGGTGAGGATCATGTAGAGGGTGGCTTCCGTTCAAATCAGATGACCAACCAATTTCTGCAGGAATATTTGCTTGATTATTTACATTTGAAGAGTTGGTGTGGAGAACAGTTTATGATGTTGCAAATACATGAGATGTAATTGTGTGCTTGCCCGAATTTTGCTTTTTTGATGGAGGACTTGATCCACCTTGTGCATCCGGGGCAATGATGGCGGTAGCTCACTGACCAAATCATTTAAGATAAAAAAAAATTTAAAAATGCAAAACAAAAATAATTATTCCTTTAAGAAGATCTTTCTTTACTTGAGGAAGAATCCATATATCTATATATCCAATCAACAAACAAAATGCCATCAAAATGAATTATAAATTATAAGAACCTTATCATTATGAAAAAAAAAATATATCTCATCTCAAAACTGAAAACGACATCCATTTTTTTTAAAGAAAATCAAAGCAAGCACCATTCCCAATTCTTTATTCATTTTGCTACCAGTTCACTAGTCGAGTCACCAATAAATTAAGACAGTACATATAGGTGGTGGGCAAAGAAAATGCAGAACATTATCATAGATATGGATCTATTTATAGTGTTTATTTTTGTAACATATCAAATTTATCGCAATTGCAATTCGTTTGAGATCGTTAGGGCAGTATGGTCATGTGACCATACCCTAACCCGTTTATACACATAAATTCTCTGATTTAGTTCAAATTATAAATAATAACCAAACAATTTGCTCGTTAAGTTTAGAACGCCAGATCACAAGTATTACAAAATACATTATTGTTAGTCTTACATACCTAAATCATACATAATTATGTGCGCCAAATAGTATAGTGACATTTGGTATGTTCTGGTCCAAATCAATTCAAATTAAATGTGTTAATCCTAATCACTAGTAAATAATTGTGTGACCCACAATTAATATGCCAAATATTAATATACAATTGGACATACATAATTATGTATGATTCCATTATGTAATAGCATTATTTGGTATATTAATTGTATGCCCCCAATTATTATGCCAAAATATTAATATACAATATGCAATACCATTTTATTGTTCGAATCAAACACTCTCAACTGCCCAGAACAATCTCCGTCAACAATCCTACTATAATCTCCGAGGAAAGAAATGCAATTTGGAAATTCCATATCTTCATCAGATCAGAAAGTAAGCCAATGTCTGAAGTTCCTGTATATAAATTTGCAATCTTCTTACCGTCCATATCTTTCTGATCGTGCTTCTTAATTCATGACCAAGGAGCCGGTATGTCACATTTTCTGTGGCAACAATGTTGAGTGCCAATGAAGGAGGATGTGAAGTTATGATTAGAGAGTGAGGTTCACGTAGAGGCTGGCTTTCGTTCAAATCAGATGCCCAACTGATTTCTGCCGGAATATTTACTTGATTATTTACATTTGAAAAGTTGGTGTGGAGAACAGTTTGAGGTGTTGCAAATACAAGAGATGTAATTGTGTGCTCATTGGAATTTCACTTCTTTGTTGGAGGACTTGATCCACCTTCTACACCCGGGACAGGCTACGATGATGGTGGTAGCTCACTGACCAAATTATTTAAGATAAAAACAATTTAAAATGCAAAACAAAAACATTTATTACCCGAATTGGATTCCTGGGAGAAGATCTTTCTTTACTTGAGGAAGAAACAATGTATCTATATATCCAATCAACAAACAAAATGTAATTAAAATGAATTGTAAATTATAAGAACCTGATCCTTATGGAATCAACCAATATATCTCATCTCAAAACTGAAAACAGTATCCATTTTTTAAAATGAAAATCGAAGCAAGCACCATTCCCAGTTCTTGATTCATTTTGCTACCAGTTCACTAGTCCTAGCCGAGACACCAATGAAATAGGAGAATACATATAGGGGTGGGTGTAGAAAATGCAGAACATTATCATAAATATGGATCTCTTTATAAAGGCTCTTTCCTTAGCCCACTTAGGGTGGCCTTATGGGAAAGATTTTCTAAGAACAAAGAGATCTGGGTGTGTTCGATGCTTCTTACGTTTGCAGTGGTATCAAATGAGTTAAAGGTTCCTGATGTGTAGTCGAAGGAAGAGAGGAAAATGTTGAACCTCTGTTGCTGCATAGTCGAAGCCAGGAAAATGATGAACCCCTCAAAACCCTAAACAAAGTGGTGATTAGACTTAAGGGTGATCCTCTGTAATGTGGCAGAGATTTTTTTAGTTCTTAGGTCAGCTTCAGTTCCCAAAATAGATTGCGTAACAGATAGTTCATCCGGCGCATCATTTGAAACTCTTGAAATCATAGGCTTATGAATTATTGACTTACCCTTACCCTTCAGCCTTATTCTTTCCGCCCTTCTACGTCTGTTTTCCTTAGAGCCTAGCAGACTCAAAAATCTTGACAATGGGCCAGATGCTATAGCAATGGGCAAGTATGATATTTCAATGTATTACCCAATACTCTTGCTTTCAATGATATTAAATCATCCTTTAAGATTGATTCTTATTAAATGAGGAGCCTAACAAAGATTTAGGGATCAATAAGTGAGGAGAGAAATTATCCAATAGATTGAGTTATAAAAAAGTAAATAAGATTAAATGTGGAGAGATTTAATTTCAGGTCTTTTGGGCCGGGATCACCCTTTATTCAATCGAATTGTCAAATACGAAACAAAATTCAGGGGTTTGAATATCTCCCTATGCAGCGGCTGAAGGATTTATGTTCTCGGAATTTATCTCAAAAATTGAACTGGTAGATGTTCCTCTCACGAATGTAGAATTCACTTGGTTTAATCCAAATGGGCATGGTGCTAGTAGACTGGACAGAGTGCTACTCAGTGAAAACTAGATTGTATATTGGCCAAAACTCAGACTAACTACCTTAGATAGAGAGCTATGTGATCATACACCTATTCTACTCTCGAAAGGTGCTAAGGACTGGGGCCCAAACCGTTTAGATGATATGACATCTGGTTAAAAGATCTGACCTAAACTCAGGTGGTGAATCAGATCTGGTCTGAAGATCAGAATCCATCTTTGTCTAGTGGTGAAAGCTCAAGATTAAACTAAAAAAGCTGAGAGACGCGATTAGAGTATGGAATAAAGAAAGAAATGGAGATGTTCCAACAAGAATTAGGAATCTACACCTAACTATTAATTTCTTTGATGCAAAGAGTGCCAGTGGTGCCCTATCTGATCAGGAGATAGATATTAAAAAAGAATGTTCGGCAGAGTTGAGAGAGCTGCAGCACTATCAAACATCTGTTATACACCAAAAGTCAAGACAAAAATGGATACTAGAAATGGATGCAAACTCTCAATTCTTCCGTGCAGCATTAAGAAAACGGAGAAATCAAATGGATATCAATGGACTATTCTTTGGTCACTACCGACAGGAAGAGGTTAATGAAGTGAAGGTAGACTTGCGGTATTACTTTCAAAGTCAGTTTGTCCAACCTAGGCCTAGAAAGCCACGAGTGATGACAAATCCAGGCATAAGCTTAATTTTTTAGCAGAATTCAAATATTGTCAAATTATTCACTGAATCTGAAGTGAAAGTTGCTATGTGGAGCTGCAATGGAAGTAAAAGTCCATACTTAAATTTTATACAACACTTCTGGGATGTACTCAAAGGAGACTTCCTAAATTTCCTCACAGAATTTCATGAAACATGGAGAATGACAAAAGGCTTGAATGCATCATTCATAATACTGGCATCTAAGGTTGATAGACCAACCTCCCCTGATCACTTTAGACCTATCTCCTTGATTAACTGTGCTTATAAGATACTTGCAAAAGTCCTCGCTGCAAGAATACAAATAGTTCTGCCTAATCTTATCTCTAAACGTTAGACTGATTTCTTAAAGGGCGGAAATATTACAGAGGGTGTGGTGTGTGTGAATGAAGCCATTGACATGGCAAAAGAAATAGCCCGAAGACTTGTTATGGTGAAGGCTGACTTTCAAAAAGCATTTGACTCAATTGACTGGGATTGTCTGCTAGACGTAATGAGAAAGATGGGGTTTTCAGATCAGTTTCTATCCTGGATCAAAGAATGCATTTTTAGTCCCTCTGTTGCAGTCCTAGTTAATGGCAATCCTACACGGGAGTTCAAACCTCAGCGATGGTTGAGACAGGGTGTTCCATTGTCCCCCTTCTTATTTTTTTTGCTGCTGAGGCTTTGGAATGGATTTTACATGCATCCTACAGAGTGAACTGTTACAAAGGTTTTTCTATGGGAGAAGTAATCTTGCAGTAGTTACAATATGCTGATGATACCTTAATATTTGGTGATGGAACTATGGATGATATAAAGGGAGTAAAGAGGGCCATAACTTGCTTAGAATTGGTAAGTGGACTCAAAATCAATTATCAAAAGACAAGAATATATGGTGTGAATGTTCAGATCATGAGTTAACTGATTTTGCCAGGGAATTGATGTGTAATACAAGTACAATTCCATTTCAATATCTTGGTCTACCTGTTGGGGAGGAAATGCAGAATACCAGTATGTGGAAACCAACTCTGACATCACGAAATGCAGAATGTGGAAACCAACTCTGAATAAAATGGAAAAGAGGCTTACAAGCTGGGATCTACATTACTTATCATTTGGAGGAAGAATGATCTTATTAAAATCTGTGATCACAAGTATACCAGTATACTGGATGTCTATATATAGAGCTACAAAAACTGTTCTCAAGAAGATGGCACAGCTTGAGAGGAAACTCATGTGGGGAGGACGAACACATGTTGACAGGAAAATTGCTTGGATATCCTAGTTAGACTGTTGAGGATGGAAGATTAGGATTTAAGCATCTAGACGAATTTAACTTGGCCCTACTTGGGAAATGGGGATGGGGACTCATCCAAAACCAGGACAATCCTTTTTGGAAAGAGGTTCAAAAAAGTAAATATGGAAATTTTTATAGAGATATTCACTTTGAGAGTATGATACAGGATATCAGAACCTATTCTATCTGGTGGAGAACCTTGCTGAGCTTAATTAGGAATGAAGAATGGTTTTGGAGAAATGCAATACGACTAATAGGTGCTGGCCATGACATCTATTTTTGGGAAATGGATGCTAGGGAATAGAATATGTGATCTGTTCCCATTGCTATATCTAAAAGCTGCAGTTAAATTTATCACACTAGCCCAAAAGTTCAATGTTGAGCAGCTGAATTGGTCATGGAGTTGGACAGAAGAAGACTAATTACCTACGGTTGAGCTCCAACAAATGCTAAATTCACACATTGACAGAATCACTGTAAACATGGATGCAGAGGATAAATGTGTTGGAAAATATACATTTCGTAGAAATTCCACTTAAGCTTCCAAAAAGGCTAAAGATGGAATACAAACGATTGCAAAATGATATGTGGTATTTGGATGAATGAAAAATTGATACCCAAAGAAAAACACAATATGTGTAAGAATATTTCAAATATTAGTAATATATATTATATATATATTATCAATTTGTGAAATATCTTAAATATATATGTAAATTTATGTATATATATTTTGTAGAGATGTTACAAATGAATTTATAACTTAAACACCTCCATTAGTAGGAGGTTATGGGTATTGATGTTGGAATGTGAAGTGAAGGAGTTTTTCTTCCTTAAATTCTATTCATTCTCTACAATTTATGGTGGAAAGGACTTCACCTATATAAGGATTCTCCCATGCTTTTAAAACACACACAAGAGTCACATTGAGTCTAGGCTTTCTTGTATTTTTCTTTGCTTCTTTCTTTGGGCCCATTTGTTTTTGAGTTTTTTGTGATAGAAGGAAGGCAAAGTTCGAGTTCGCCAGAGTAGTGCTGCAAGTGCTGTGCAAGACTGCTTGTACTCTGTTGTATCCTGGGAGACGAACGTCCATATTCTCAAAGCACCTAGGAAAGGGCGAATTCGTTTTAAGGAGACTGTGATTCACAGGCCTCAGAGTTTCACTCAATTCTTGGAAGTTTATTATTTGGTAAAAGGTTGGGGAAATTGTTATTTCCCTATACTACTAATTCTTACAAAATGGACATGGAAAGCGCACACATCTAGAACATATACCGTGAAAACAACATATCAAGAATAATGGAATACCTTTGGACATCAGACGATGTCATCAAATCAATTCTCAATTATCTGGACGAGTGCAGCAACTCTGAAGGAGAATGCTTTTGGATGGCGTCTCCTCCTTGCCAGAATTCCTACATCAGATAATCTATACATGAGAGGAATTAGGGGTGTTACACTGGACTGCAAAATCTGTAATCTTGCAAATGAATCTGTGGCGTACCTGATGGTTCACTGCACTGAAACATCCAGGGTCTGGCATCGTATCTATGATTGGCTGGGTTGTGATTACGAAATTCAATTCGTAGATCCTTGGCAAAATCTTCAAGCGCATATGGCAAGACACAAGAAATCGGCAGATCGATGCTTATGGATCACAGTATGGGTCTTTACGGCTTGGCAAATCTGGAATGTCAGGAATCGACTTATCTTTGAACAATCAGATTTCCAGCGTGAAGAGATAGTATCAAAAATCAAACGAAGACTGTGAGAGGTATTCAGGAAGGCAAGGAGATTGAACTGCTATTCTTTCCTGGATTTCGAAAGAAATTCCAAATGTTGTTTGAATCTGCTAATAGAGTAGAAATCTGGAAATCACATTGGGCCATTATATGGACGGTCTAACTATGTAAATATGTAAATATTTTGAACTTTTAATATAATTGATATTTAAGGCCTGTTTTGCGTGATGTACTTTTGATTTTAATTGTGCTTATAAGCAACTTTTAAAATAAAATGAATATTTTGCGTAATACAAGTACTAGTGCTTGTGTTTTTTTACCAAAAATGTTACATGTACATAATTATTTTGTACATAAGGATTATGTACATGTAGTTTTGTGTTATAATTATTTAAATTAGATGTAGTTTTGTTGGATATGACAAAATTATCCTTGCAGCATTAAATGTAAAACTACATCCACTTTTAAAAAAATCTATACAAAACTACATTATGTACAAACTGGTTATTTACATGTATCATTTCTCTTTTTTTACAATCTCTTTCTTCTTAAAAATAAGCACCTCATGAGATTCTTTTTTTCCTGTTTAAAAATAAGCATGACATTTTTGTAATAATATTCAAATATAAATATTTTTATGACTAAATTAATCTGATCTAATATATTTAAATTAAATAGATGAAGGTTATTTTAGTAATTTAATATTAAGTTTGTTGTATATAATTAAAATAAAAATTTAAATGATTATTTTTAGACACTTGTGCAAAACACGTTCTAAAAATAAGAATAAGTACTAGAAGAAGTTGTAGTAATAATTCTGCTTAATTTACTAAAAAAACGAAATAAAATCCGGCCCATTTACTAACCCGTAATGACCCGACCCGTTACTTAATCTTCACGCAACCCACGAATGACGCCTCGCCTCGCCTCAAATGCCCCTCGTTTTCCAGATTCCTTCCAGCGATTAAATCAACGGCTCAGATTCACCGACGCAATTCCGTCTTGAATCGCCGTCCGTGGCGGCGACCCGATCCCTGAAAACATTTGTGATCTGATAATCAAAATGATTATCAATTGATCGATTGGCGATTTGAATTGTTTCTGGTAGTTCTTTGGTGTCCATGGCTTCTTTGGATGAAGACGAGGCCTCGCTCATTTTCTGGAATCCGAGATACTCTCTGAGATCCCCGATGCGGTAATATTTCTATTTTTTGCATTATCTTTGTCAAGTTTAGATTTCTTATTTTTTTTATAACTGGAACGTTTACCTAGCAGCTTCTCACGGTTTGATCATGGGAAATAGTATATTTCGATTCTGTTTTGCGGATTTTCGAGAGCATAATTTCTTCAGATTTTTTACCGTGTAGTGATTGTGTTTCTGGGTCGCACGTAAGTTTCAATGCATGGCAAAATAGAAGTCTCCGGATAACGTTCAACCTGAATGTCAATTATATTTTCAACTTGATTGTGATTGTCTTAAAAGAATCTTTTTTCTCAAACAATTCAGATAGTTCCATTCGAATTGCTCATATCTGCTGTAGGTATAGCATTCCTCGTTTACATACATGCTCAATGCTAATAGGTGTTAACGATTGGGTAATTCGTTATATATGCAAACAGCAAAACTATAACCATTGTAGGCATACCTCAGCGAACAGGAGTAGTGGTTGTCACATAGATTCTATTTCCCAACAATTAGATGATTCATATGGAGTCTTTACTCAGGTTTTCCTTATTGGATGTTTCCAAAGTATGGATCTTTGTGAGTCTTGCAGGATGGCTTGGGGATAATACATGAGTTGGATGAGAGTGATTCTGTATGGCGAAATGGGAAGCAGCTGCATGTTGAGGACGGTGAGCTAAGTGAAGATGAAGAGAAGGGGAAACAGGAAGCTAAGAAAATCAGAATTGATCGGGGTGATATAAGTGATGAAGGATTACTGAATGCGATACAATCTACATCATCATCATCGTTGTCATCTGTTGGCCTGCTACCTGACGTTGAGGAAGTGTTATCACCTCTTAAAGGAAATGGCATTATCTTATGCAAAAATAAAAATAAGGGTACGCTTATAAGCAGTGTTCGAGAAAGCGCTAGGCGGACCCTGGGCGGTCAGGGCCCGTTCAGCGCCTAAGCGGCCTATTCGCCTGCCTAAGCGGACTTTTAAGCGGTCTAAGCGGTAATTCGGGCAAGGCAGAGGGCAACATACTAGCGACTAGGCGGCGCCTAAGTGGCCTAGGCGATCTACTTCTCGAACAGAGCTTATAAGTGAGAATGGGGAGTTAGTCATAAGGATTGAGACTGGAACTTTCAGTCTGGTCTCTTCTGAATTGGTGTTTCACATCCTCAAATTTCTTTCTTCTGAGGTACCATTGTGTCTTATATTTACAAATGTCAGCTGTGTAATTGTTTGTCTTTGGTGTATAATTCAACATCGCGGTTCTGTGTTTCTTTATTCGCTAGTTGCTGATTTGTGCAGGATCTTGTCTCTTGCTCTTTGGTTTGTCGATTCCTAAATTTTGCTGCTTCTGATGAGTCCTTGTGGCGTCGTCTGTCAGTACTCCTCCATTATGTCTCCTTTAAATACTTCCCTCTATAACTATCCCCATGAAAAAATTTAAAAGAATGAGAATAGAGGCACCAAAATCCGTGCCTGGTCCCAACTGGGGCTTTGATACTTGAACAGAATGATATTTAACTCGTGCTTCTTGTAGATATGGTATGCGATGGTGTCTACTGCCTCCAAAGAAGCCACGAGAATGTGCATGGAAGAAGCTTTACATCCAGGTAGTTTTGGTTGTTGAGTTTTTCACTTTTCTATCAAGTAATGTAAAACTAGCTCCATATTTTGGCGCCTCAAAAAACAATTCTCATTTCCCTGGCAGCGAGATAAAGAAGATTTGGCGATGCTCGTAAGGAATTGCTCATCTGAATTTAAAGAATATTACATCCAGATGCAGGTGGCAAAGAGAAGCCAAGCACCTACTCCTTCTCAGGTAAACAGAAATAAAAATTGGATGAAGGGCCTTAAAAATGATAATATTTTAATCAACTTTGTTCGTTGTACCTCGATGATAATACAACAATATATTAATTTACGCGCATGCCTCACTCTACCTGTAACAAAGACGATCGCGCAAAAGCTTGCTAGTCAACGAATGTACTGAAAATGTATTTATATATGTGATGCAGTTATCATAACTAGCATTATTTATTTTCTAGAATCCCACGAAACAAGCTTCGAGTAGCTGTCTTTTAAAATTGTAGGTGAGTGATGATCGTATAATTCTTGACAAAACACTTGCTGATCAAGTTTCGATGTGGAAGAGTAGCAGAGGCCTCAGTGATGCAGTTGTGGTCAATCATACATGTTCCGGGGAAATTTGAACGTATGATCGAATTGGAGATGTATTTGTGTGTGAGAAGACTGGAAACGTTCATGGTGAGGCCCATTCTATTGTCTTCTTTCAACGGAATAAGCTATCACATTAGCTAAGCTGGAAATAAAAACCGTGTTATCCATGACCTCTATTCTAAAGCCAATTGTTTTTTCTTTCTTCAGTTTGTGATGATGCATGCAAAGAAGTCATCGTGGCTCCTAAAAGTGGAGGTTTGGTGTGCACCATATCAGGGCGCTGTTTCGTCGAATTTGATATGGAAACTGATTCTGTAATGCCCTTTTCTAACTTGAACTTTTGTTTTATTTTTCGTCTTACTCTCATACTTGTAATATGTAGGGGTGGACAAATGGGACAGTTCAGGAACCGTTTGGACCGAGAACCGGGAACCGTTTTCCCATTTTCTCGAAATTATCGGGAATTCGGTAAAACGGTACGGTTCCGGTGCTAAAAATTCAATTCCCGTCGGATATCGGGACGGTTCCGGGTACCATTTGCCCTTATCGGGAATTTCCCGATAAGGGACTGAGAAGGAACCGATAAGGAACAAAACCTAATTTTTCTAAGGGATCGTTACCGATCCCATCATCCCGATAAGGGTTTAATTTAAAAAAAAATCAAAAAATAAAAGGAATTAAAAGGAAAAATTCAGAAGACGGTAACGGTCCTTTATCGGGAAAATTATGTTTTGTTCCTTATCGGTCCCTTAGCAGTTCCATAACGGTTCGGGAATCGGTTCCTTATCGGGACCGTTACCGATAAGGAACTGTTCCCGAACCGATACCCGTATTTTCGATTTTTTCGAAAATGTGGGTATTCGGGACGGTTTCGGTTCCGATTTTCCGGTCTCGAACCTTAACGGGACGGGAACGGATATTGCCAATACCCGTCCCGAATACCCGTT
>JAOYMZ010000018.1:745672-771419 GCA_025802335.1 Pinguicula primuliflora | reverse complement strand
ACTCAGAAGAAGTCCAGCACAAGTTCTAGACCGAGTAAAAAATATCAAAAGCATATCGAAGAGAAGAATAAGATGGTACAAGACAATGTAAACGAGTTGAAAAGGTACTTGAGTGAGCCGGCTATGACTATTGATGAAGAATGTGATATTCTACATTGGTGGAGGTCCAATAGATTCAAGTTTCCTATCCTAAGCTTGATTGCTCGGGACGTCCTTGCAATTCCAATCACTACTGTTCCATCCGAGTCAGCATTCAGCACAGGAGGACGCGTGTTAAGTTCCTTTAGGAGCTCCTTAGCACCGAAGACCGCTGAAGCTCTCATCTGTGCTCAGAGTTGGATGAAGGCTGATGAGGATTCTACTACAGATGAGGAGAGTGGTGATGAGGATGATACCGCCGGGACTAAAGATCCTACTAGTTACTCTATTGTTACAAGTATTGATATTCAATTTTGTTTATTGCATATAGTCAAAATAAATTGAAGTGTTTACTTTAACTCTTACTCTTTTCATGTTTTTTTGTATAGTTTCAGACTGAACCATTGAAGTTTCTCAATGACCTTAGATGAATAAATGGTGAACTCAAGGTTCTCAATGATTATCAATTTTAAATGTTTAGCTTATGTATTTATATTTCAACTTTATGCTTATGTGATTAACGGCTTTCTTGTTGTTCATATCTCTTTTGTCAGGAACGAGAAGGGATTAGGGACGAGACAGAGCAGTTTCATTCTGCTACATGATGGACTATCGATTTTCGAATGTGATCTGAACTTTGCTTTGATTTGATTTCATATGAACTATGAACTTTGCTTTGGGATGTTTGGCAGTGGCAGTTTGCCATCAGTGTTTACTTTGCTTTGATTTGATTTCATATGAACTGTTTTGAGGCTTCTGTACTGCTCAGTTTGCTATGCTCAGTTCTTCTGCTCAGTTCTGTAATGTTTTGAGGCTTCTGTACTGTTTTGAAGTTTATGTCTATTGCTTCTGTTCTGCAATTCTGTTGCTCAGCCATCAGCCCATCAGTGTTACCTTGTGTCGTTGCAAACTGCAGTCATGCATTACAATGTTTATTCATATTGTTGTTCGGCATTCTGGTCTGGCATTCTGGCAGTGGCAGGTTTTCCAATTTCCATACGCAGACATCAACTGGAAAGGAAAACCAATGTAGGTGGTCGGTTCCGGGTATTACCAGGGCCGAGGATCGGTACCTGTACCGGTGGCAATGCGGTACCGATACCGATCCAAGCATGGTTTGTACCGGCAGGACCGATATCGGTTGGTACCGGGACCGGACGGTCCCAATCCCGGTACTGGTCCAGAAACCCAGTACCATTAATAGGCCGGTACTGGTACCGATCCTGCACTGGATCGGTACTGGTGGACACCCCTAGCATTGAATCATAAATAATTTTTCTTTTAAATCTTACATACCAGTATGACTATAACCACATAGCTAAATATCTAGTTAGAAATTTGAAGACTATAACGAATAACTATTAAAAAATCAGCAATTCCAAATTAATGACAACAAATCAATATCAGCATAGACTTTTTAACTTTGTGTAAAAACAAGTGGTGAGCACATAAATCTCATAATTAAGAACTGAATCCATCAATATCTAGAAGAAAAAATTATCTATTTAAGAAAAATAGTATTTCTTCTCAATGAGTCAAGGACATTAATCAATCAATAGCATTGAATCATAACAATTTTTTTTAACAAAATTTTCTTTTGAATCTGACATACCAGTATGACTATAACCACATAGCTAAACATCTAGTTACAAATTTGGAGACTATATAATTATTGGCTATTAAAAAATCAGCAGTTCCAAATTAATGACATAAAAGAGACTATGAATAATGAAAAAAATCAACAGTTACCCGTGAAATCGAGTTTGACCCACGTCATATGTTTTAAATGATGTTCTAATCATGGCCGTCGGATACTAATCCGACGGTCAAGAATTTTATTCGGCCAGGAGCCAGAGCGCTCGGGACCTGAAAAATTATGGGAGACTTATAGAGACGCCAATTTACTGCAATGAACATATTACCCATGTTTGAAACCACACTTTCTAATTTAAATATTTACCATATCAGTAAATAAAAAATAAGTATAAGTTCAATTTACAAATTAATAAAATAATAAGTATATCAAAATATCATAAAAGTAAATATCAAATTGAATCGCACGATTCGCTGATAATTGTGATGATATATGTTTCGATTAACGGTGAGAAATTTATCGAATATATCAGATTTACAAAGGAGAGGCAAAGGAAAGTAATGTATTAATATAAAACAAAATAACTCAAAGTCCGAATACATAGCAAAATTTGGAAACTAAAGCGTAATTACCGGCCAATGGAAGACTCTTTTAATATATAGAGGTGGTTTAAGTTTAATTAAGACCTACGTTAAAATCCTCATGAAGTGATTGTACATAGAGAAAATTGTCTCAGTCACTTTTTTATGTAGTTAAATTAGAGTAATACTCTCACTCCTCCGCACGATCCGAAAGTGTGCATCCACAACAAATATAATAGGCCTGCACCCGGCCCAAATATTCCTCTGGATTAGGCATGAGCCTGGCCAAACACTCATTGTATGGTTTGAACTCGAAACTTATTAGTGAACATTTACCTTATCATCACGAGATCATACTATATTGGTTACTGTTTTGGGCCCTTTGGCTCATTATATTGAAATTAATCATACTTAGCTAAAAAAAATTCTGACGTCACAAGTAAAATCACATAAATAATGAATTAGGCCAAGTTTGTATAGTTTGCGACCCATAATGTACATATTATTCAATTACTAATAAATCATTTAACTATAAAAAAGCCAGCATTTTACGCTATAAGGTAGTGCCACAAGATTAAAATCTAAAATTATTAATGCATCAATAATGATCATTTATTGAAAAATCAGCAGTTCCAAATTAATGATAACAAATCAATACCAACATAGAATTTTTAACTTTGTGTTACACATAAATCTTATAATTAAGAGTTGAATCGATCGATATTTAAATGAACAAATTATCTATCAAAAAAATAACATTTCTGCTCTAGGAGTCAAGGACATTAATCAATCAAATCATAAATAAATTTTCTTTTGAATTTGATATACCACTATGACTATAACCATGTGGCTAAACATCTAGTTAGAAATTTGGAGACTATATAACTATTTATTATTAAAAAATCAAAAGTTCCAAATTAATGACAAGTTGACAACTCAATTAATGACAACAAATAAATACCAACATAGACTTTTAACTTTGTGATACCACAAGTGGTGAGCACATAAATTTCATAATTAAGAGTTGAATATATCTAGAAGAACAAATTATCTATTTAAAAAATAGCATTTCCTTAATGAGTCAATGACATTAATCAATCAATAGCATTGAATCATAACAATTTTTTCAACAAAATTTTCTTTTAAATCTGACATATCAGTATGACTATAACTGCGTAGCTAAACATCTAGTTAAAAATTTGGAGACTATATAATTATTGGATATTAAAAAATCAGCAGTTCCAAATTAATGGCAAAGAGACTATATGTAAAATGAAAAAATCAGCGGCGGAACTGAGTTTGACCCACGCCATATGTTTTAAATGAAGTTTTAATCTTGGCCTTCGGATACCGATCCGACGGTCAAGAATTTCATTCGGCACAAGAGCCCGAGCGCTCGAGACCTGAAAAATTATGGGAGACTTATAAAGATGCCAATTTACTACAACGAACATATTATCCATGTTTGAAGCCACGGTTTCTAATTTAAACATTTACCATATCCGTAAATAAAAAATAAGTATAAGTTCAATTTAAACATTAATAAAATAATAACTATATCATCAGGCTACCACCCTCAGAGATAAGGTAGCTCCTTCTTGTTTGGACATGTTAATTGAGGACGTGGATCGTTTATAGGTCCCTATGGCTACTATCATTAGGGACACAGAAAAAAAGGTCGTAGGGGTATCATCCGGTAGAGCGAGGCCTGACAGGGAAGCATGGTGGTGGAGTGAGGAGGTGCAAACTAAAGTTAAAGTCAAATAAGATAGCTTTAGGCAACTTATAGCAACAAATTGGGATGGGGAGAGGATGCAACGAAAAGAGGTGTACCATCAAGTAAGGATCGAAGCAATAAGGGCAGTAGTAGCAGAAGCTAAAAGCAAGAAATATGAGGGTCTGTATATGAGATTGGATACTAAGGAGGGGGCGTAAGGTATATACAGGCTTGCAAAGACACAAGATCTAAGGAGTAGAGATAATGATATTGTTAAATCTATCAAGAATGAGGAAGAAAAAACCCTTTTCTCGGAGGGAGATATAAGAGAGAGGTGAGAACAATACTTTAATAAATTGTTCAACGAGACATGTGGATATAGTAGCTGTGTTGGGGATGAGGAGGTACAATGATATTGTTAAATCTTGTAGATCGCTTTATTTGTTTAATATTTTAGTGTTCGACTGCATTATTCGAGTTTACAACGTATAGTCGCGATCTTGTCGATTGCTTTGTTTGTTTAATTGTTTGGGACCTGACTGAGATAACCGAGATTACCACGTATAGTCGAGCTCGTATCGTCAGAAGTGAATAGAACCAGCACGGTAAACCCGAATACGTCTGTCGGGCCCTAAACCCACAGTGAATATTTTCGTAGACAGCGCGTGCGTGTGTAGTCATTTCATGATCTGCGCATGCACGAAGTTGCGTCTTTTCACTAACAGAGCAGAGCGAGTCTTTCCACGATACAATTATGATTATTTATTCAAGTCCTTATAAATATATGCAACAACCTAAGAATAATTACCTACTCATTCATAACATGGTTGTCAACGTCGCTTCCTTTTTCGATTTCGTTCCTGCCAGAATATACTCAACATATTCTTCTGTACCGCTGCCTTCTACCAATGAACCCCCACTTTTACAATTGAAGTGGTGCTGGTGTGTCTTCCAGGATAAAAAAGTGCTACAATCTCCGCATATCATATGGGAAATGTAAAGAATTGGAAGGAATTATTGCAAAGCTAAGTGACGAGAAAAAGAACCTCAAGCAAAAGGTTACTGATTCCACTCCTCAGATAGAATCGGCAGAGGGATTCGTTCGTTTCCCGATGGTGCAGAGTAGCTTATAGTTCAGAGGAAGAAATTTCATCATAATAGTATATAGCAAATGAAGTGTCGACAAAGGGATTCGTTTGTTTCCCGACGGTGCATAGTAGCTTATAGTTTAGTTAATTCCTTTATGTGTTGCTTTGCTAAAAAAAATCCTTTATGTATTTTGTTGAGAGGCATTCGTTCTTAACGTGACAAGTCATGTCGATTTGGTGAAATTTGTTCGTACAATCAAAATTCAAAACACATCAAAATCAAACATGTACAAAGCATCCTATGACTCTGCGGGATAACCACGATTGGTCGCAGTCTTGTCGATTGCGTTGTTTGTTTAATAGTTTAGGGACCGACTGCATTATCCGAGTTTACCACGTATGTTGTGCTTAGTACAGTATAGGTGGAGCAAGAATGTCTCATTCAGGATATTCACGTTTGTCCGACGTCAGTTGTTTATTGTTAAATGTTTAATGCCCGACGTCGTGTCCGGGTCTACCACGTAAGGTTGTGCTCTTCCCGTCGGACATGAATGATTGCGCTAATGAATAGATCATGATTAAGCAATGAATACAACTGAATCCTTATTCTCAAGTCTCAATCAAATGTTCAGCAAATGAAAAATTGGAAAGGGTACAATACGAACTGTAGGCTACAACCCTTATTCTAGCTTCGCCTTCCGGTTCTTGTGCTCATTTGTTGCTGCAAACGCATCTACACAAGGTGATTTGGCCTGAACGTTCATCACGACTTCTGTCTCGTTGACATCGAGCTTACGTGCAACCACGACTGTAAGTTGTCGGGTGAGCGAACGCAGGCCGCAGCATGTATTCTTGACAACAAATCGACTGAATTAACTTAAAGAAAAAACGTTCGGATCACGGAATTGAAATTCTCACACCAAAATGCATGACCCATACCGAGAACTAAATAATTCTGTCCATAAATCAGCAAGAATTCAGAATCAAACGCACCTTCAAAAATAGAACACGGATTAAATCAAGGAGTCGGGATACTCGACCAAGCACGACAGTCACGACTGCAAGGTGTCGGGTGACCGGACGCAGGCCGCGGCGTGTATTCTTGATAACAAATCGACTGAATTAACTCAAAAAAAGAACGTTCGGATCACGGAATTAAAATTCTTACACCAAAATGCATGACCCATACCGAGAACTAAATAATTTTATTCATAAATCAGCTAAAATTCAGAATCAAACGCACCTTCAAAAATAAAACACAGATTAAATTCGCCCTATTCACGCTGTGTCTGTTGATGCTCTTGGTCTCTCTGTCTCTCTCGATCTATTTTAATGTGTTTTCGAAAAAATTGAACCTAGAATGGGGATAATAAAAGAAAATTATTGATCTGCATTTTCCGACGACCGGAAAACCATAAAGATGGTTGGAGATTACGAGAATGGGTGTTATTACATTAGTTGAAAGTTTAGTATTATACTAAATTAAAATATATTCGATTAGAAGTTACATTTACAATTCTTTTATTTAAAAGTTTACTTAATCTTCGTGTTCGATGGCAATGCCAAGACAAGAAAAAACAGCTCGTCATAAACACACACATAAGATAAGATGTAATGATCCCCCAACACAAGAACAAGCTAGACGCGGATTACAGAGGAATTCAATTGCAAACAGATTTGTGAGACTTAACCGCGCAAATAGCAAACCACCTACTGCTACACTGCCCTACACATGCTCATATTTGGTAAGAACTACACAATTTTTTCGGCTGGGAGTAATGATACCAGAAGCTGCAGACCTCGCAACTTACCTGAATTTCCACATGTAGCTTGGCCACTCGACGAAACAAAAGAAGTTATGGAATGCAGTAGTGCAGTCTATCCTCTGGGAGTTAACCGCGCAAATAACAAAAGAAGTTATGGCCATCTTTTCCGATCTTTTCAGAAGCTACAGCTGCTTACAAGGTTCCCCATTTTCTGCTCCGGTGTTCTCTTCGTAAAATAACACTCCAGATTTTGCTCCTGAAACGACGTTCGATCTCTCTCTCAAAACAACAAAAATGCTGTCTTCTTTCTTTGGTTCCCACCGCCCGCTTACGTCCGAGCATGACTCCGCCTCTGTTGCTCAAGCTCGAGGAATTCTTCACTCTTCCCACCGATACGGCCGTATCTGTACCGATACGGCCGTATCCGGACCCTATTTATAATTTTCTAAAATTACAGATACGGCCTGATACGTATTTTCATACATATCGGGCGTATCCGGTGCGTATCCGTATCCAATACGCACCGGATATGGGTACGGTGGCGATAAAGACGTATCCGTGCTTCATAGGTTGTGGAAATCAAGAAACACAAAGATCTTCCAATCCCAGTGGATGAGGGTAAATGATAACATGAAGTCAAAAAATGAGGAAGTTTCTCGAACCTAAGGTATATAATCCATCAAATCCAGGCATTGTATCAAACAAATACTCACCGTGACCGAAGAAGCTAAGACCGAAACCTCAAATAACGTATAACAAAGGGTTGACAAGGAGAATCCATACAATACGAGTTAAATGTTGAAGAAATCCAAACAATCCCCCCACCCCACCCCACAAAAAAATGAACTTTGAATAAGATATATGGTGGAATTGCTGGCAGTGAGGAGAGCTTATGAGTTGGGAAAAAATTTGCAGCTCATAAAATCAGATTTATAAAAAAATGACAAAGCAGTAACTCCAAGGTGGGAAATAAGAAAAGAAACAATCAAGGAACTCTAGTTGTGAAAAATGAATAAATTTCATTTATAATTCAAATAATGACCTCAGACATTGAAGACTAAGTACCTGCTGTAGTTTGTGAAGCCGATCATCATCAATAAGTTTAATCATATACCATAATTATTTGAGGAGAGGAGCATCATGGCCACAGACACGCAATGAAAGAAGAATCTAGGCAGGGTAGCAAGTAGCACGTGAAGCCGACCATCATCCTTAAATCTAATCAAATACGATAACTATTTGAGGAGAGGCGCTTCATAGCCGCAGACATGTAATCAAAAGAAGCATCTAGCAGAGTAGCCAGCTGGGATCCACAATCATTCAAATTGAAGATCCCACAGCAGAGTAGTGAAGTCGAAACGAATATGCAGATGCACAAGACGAATGAGGCAGTACCAGGAATACACCTCGACATAAAAAAACGAAATCATTAATACATGTAATTCTTATTCATGTCTCAAATAGCATGTATAGCCAAGGAACAGATCCAATTGTGAAAGAAATTCACAAGGTAAATTCAAAACAAGAACAGGATAATAAGGGTGAAGTGACAAACTTACTACTGAAGTAGTAATGACACAATCAAATCCACTGGTCCAAGCTGAGGCGCCGCCCCACTTACACAAGTCATTTGTAAGATGAAGCAGAGTACACATACAATTCGACAAACTACTGCATGAGTCAAGTATAGTCTACCCAAGCTCAACTCCTGCTCCTTCGTCTTTCCTTGATCCCATTTCTGCATAAATGTACAAATCAATCACATGTAAATCAAATAGAAGCAATAAATTAATCACGAAAGGTCAATCCAAATATCTTTATCAATATGTTCCAAAGTCGGTGACGGATACACAAAATAAATCAGTTTTATACTCAGAAATTATTTCTGGGGGAATCTTATATGGAATAACATGGCCACTAAAAATCTTATTACCATCACCCTCAACCTCCAAACTAGCATATGGACAAATCCAGCCAAAAATTCAACTGAAAGGAACTGAATAACCCCATTTTGTTCGATTTGGGAATTCTTATTAACATTAAACTGAAGGGACTTTCCTTTATGACTTAAGGTTGTAATAGAAGTACTTACCCATTAGCATATGTGGCATCTTCCCTTACACGAGGAGGAGGTGATCTACTGTAGCTACGACGTCTGGGAGACAAACTGCGACGGGGGGATCGACCTCGGGGACTGTAACTCCTGGGCCAATATAGAAACAGCAGGAAGTGAAAATCATGTTGATAGCATTGACATCTGGCAAAAATAGTGACCTTATATAGTCATACTTTTTGATAATTTTAGCAATGCAGACCATCTTATTTGATTACTAATTTTAAAATCCAACATTGACTCCCCTTTATAATCTTACCTCCGACCATAGCTAGGGCTGCGACGGTATTTTGGGAGGCTGCGACTTCTGCGCCTCCCAGAATCTGTATGTTTTCTGCACTCACGGGCAAAATGTCCAGTCTCACCACATTCATAGCATTTCAAATCAGAACCAGAACGTCCACGATCTCCACCACGTCCTCCACCGCCACCGCCACCGCCACGTCCACCACCACCATGTGATAGCTCAACTCTCCAACCATTTTTCCCTGCAATAGAAAAAGGAGATAACGTCGAGCAATATCAACAAGTAAATACTAAATATCGAATGAAACTGATTAAGAGAGATTTATATGAACAATTAAAACACAGGTACAAGAACCAAGCAACAACTGAGCATTCTCCTGACTTTGAAAATATGTATCAACAAGAGATTCGTCATGAGCAATCCAACACAAACCAACTTGAACTGCAGTATAAGAGCAAACGGCTCACCATCAAGTTCCCTGATAGCATCTTGAGCATCCCTTCGGTCGTCAAAATCAACAAAAGCATAACCAGGGGGTCTTCTGGCAACCCACACACTACCGAAATATTCAACAGAGAAAACTTCATTAAAGAAAAACATGGGGAATAAACAAGACACTTAAGAGAGCAAACAAATTTAGTTCAGCAATAAAATGGTTCTCCGCAAGCAAGGATGAAGCAAGCCCTCTATGGGTAAAAGAACAAACAGAATCCATAGAGGACGACTTGCATCATCATTCACATCAGAACAATATACGTGGAAGCTCTATTCAAAAAATTCCATACTGCATCAGCATATGGGAGGAAAGGGAAGCAGGATGCCACAAGAAATACTCTATGAAAAAATACATGGTTGCAGAAATCGTAAAAAGTAATCCAAAACATTAGCAGGCAATTACATATGAATGACCTTCCACTTCCAAAGGAAAATAAGCAGTCGGTAAATAACACCACGGATCGACACTAAATTGCCAAATTGTTTGAAATCCCTAGTATAGTTGTAGGTAAAGATTCCAGACACATTCAGATGTTTAAACTTAAAGATACACCAATATATTAAATACAACAGAAATTCAAATTCCCCTCTGCCATCTATCACTGTTAGGCGGTTTACCTTCTGATAACTCCAAAAGCCCGAAACTCATCTTCGAGTTCTCGTTCAGTGACTCGAGGATCTAGGTTCCCGACGTAGATCCTTGACATCTTGAATCGTCCGCTGCAAACACCAATCACCAATTTCAATATGAGAGTACAATTAAATAATCTTGAGTTTATTCTTCAAACCGCAGACGTCTTTCATGAAGCAGCACCCAATTCAGGCGTTAATGTCAAGCCATGAAGACGAACCTGTAACCCAAAAGCGAGCGGCTTCTGAAGACCGAGCGAGATCTGTGTGTAGGGGGGCCTTCCGTATGACGTTGGTTCATAAATAACCGTCTGTCAATAATAATGTAATAATAATAAATTAAATAAAGAGTAATGCTACTTGTACACACTTTATTGACACTATTCATTTACATTGTGATGTGGCAACCATCACAACCACATGTTATAATATTTATTTTCTTTTAATTGTGGTTGTGATTGCTGCCACATCACAATGTCAACAAATAGTGTCAAAAAAGTATGTACAAATAGCATTTTTCTTAAATAAAATACAATTTATGATTTGGAATAATGTCACATTTTATAAACGAAAACGCTATGTTAAATATAGCGGGCTCCACCATTTTATTTAAATGAAATGGCGGCGTTTGCTATGCGTACCGAATTATTCGGTACGCGTAGCAGTTCCGTTTATAAAATGTAATTTTTTTAGGTCCAAATCATTTGAGACTTTTAATCTAAACGCCAAATTAAAAAATGATAGTTCAGATTAAAAGTTAATTTTTAATTAAGTATTTAATTTGAGGCGTAGATAAAAATTTGATGAGTCAAATTAGAAGTCTTATTCAACCTAAAAAAAACTCTATAATAAAGTACTATTTATAAAAACATAAATATTATCCCTCTCTAAAATTCTGTCTTCAGGCTACCTCATCATATGATCTCATGCAACTGTTATTCATCGTTTTCCTTGTCATCCAATGGATGATGTGGAGACGTTCCCTTTACGTCATGAGAATATCACAAATATGTCTGCGAACGTAATTGGTTCAACGTTGCTAGCGAATATGGTGACTTCTATGGACCCCGTATTAGTTTTTTTATATACTGTGGAGGCGCGAAGGCCAATCAAAATACAAGACGAGAAAAAAACAAAAGTATACTCATTTACTAGCAAAATCTATGGTGGCTTGAAAGGGTGTTGCACTTGCGATAGAACCCGAATGGTAGGAGAGTCTGATGCCGTGGAGTGACCGTGTTCCCGAGATCCTGGGTATCGCTACTGGTTTTATTGAGAACCCAAGGAACTGGAATTACAGATTGTATTGTCAATAAGTACGCTGGATGAAGGGTGCTGGAATGGTCTTGTGCCTAGCTGATCACCATCTCCTCTGTGTGGCGAACGAAGTCGTGCCAGTGGAGACTCTGTTTGGCCAGGTAGTCTACATCATTGTTGGCGTTTCTTTATCTGTGTTTGTTTAAACATTAGCGAAGGCCCCAAATATCAATCTAATTCTCTCTGCCAATGGTTTGTAGTAGGGCTCTCTCCAGTCTGGTTGATTTAGGGCAATTGCTCCTGTAGAGTTGCAGAGGCACATAATAGATTGAATCCCCTTCCTCGACGCTTCCTCCAATACGTCATGTAGTTCCCCTTTGTTGGCATCAACCTAACCTGTCCCTGAGTGACTGTAGTTAGAAACAACAATGTTTTTCCCTATCCTGCACAGTGATTCTCAAAGGAAGACCCATAGCTATCGGCAGTTGTTTGAAAATTTCTCTATCGTGGGATGACCATAGCATCCAATAGGTTATTGTATACCAAGTGGCTTTGGGTATGGAACCTATCAAGGAGCAGTTTAATATATTAGATTTTATCTAGGTTTGGAGGTTTACATTAGACCAGAATCCACTCCTTGTATTCCCAGTATTTCCGTCCACATTCTTCTATTGCAATTACAGTCCCTCCTCACATGTAGGGAGGTTTCCTGTTGAGGGCAGAGATGATATTTAGGATTATCAGATACCTTCCTTCTCCAACGCTCATAGTTAGTCCATAGTAGCCCCCTATAGAGTTTCCATATGAACACTTTCACTCGTTCCTGTACATGTAGCGTTCATATCTTTGTCCATATTGGGTCGTCTTGAGGCCATTCATGCTCATGGAGGAGTGTGTAAGCCGATGAGGTCATAAAGTTCCCTCTGGGAGATACCCTCCATGCTTTGGACTCTGTGTCTAACACGTCATTAGGAGCTCGCAATCCCACAATCTCATTGATTAAGTCTGTCGGTATGAGTGCTTCGAGTTTGTCCCAATCCTAACCACCTGTAGAAGCAGAGCAAAAATTAGTAGTGACATGCAATTCATTACCCGGGATTAGAGAACTTAAATGTTGAATCTGCACTCCTCTAGAGGGGAGTCACAAATTCAACAAGAAACGACATAATTTGTCATCATCAATGATCCATGTAATGTTGTCTGTAAGTGATGACCATATTCTCTAGAGATGAGACCGTAGCTGATAGTCATGACCGTTTGGAGCTTGATAGTATAGAGTGGTGAGATCAATGTTGTACTTAGCGAGGAATATGGCTTTCCATAGCTTCGAGTCTTGGGAAATAATGTCTTATGCCAGTTTGAGCAATAGAGCCATATTGTTGTCCACCATCTTATGTAGGCCTAAACCACTCTTAGCTTTCGGTTGACGGACTATTCCCAGTTGACAAGCAAGGTGCAATGTCTTCCTTCCTACCCGTCCCACAAAATGTTCTTCCGGCTCGGTCAATCTCTACACTTGTAGATTTCAGAAGCAGAGTTGAGTTAATGATGTATCCAGGGAGACTACCCAACACTAATTGACACAGAGTCAGTCGGCTGGCCATGGATGTTCTCCTTGAAGACCAGTGTGTTACTTTTCTCTTTACTTTATGAACTAGTGAGCCATAGTCAGTTCTATGTTTCATGTTGTGGTGTATCTCAACCCTTGAGTAGTTTCCAAATCGGGTCATCATGTTGATATCCTCATATGCTAAACCGTAGTTCATGCTCTACTCCTAGGGAGAAATACACACAGGATTTGTCCTTGCTTACTTCCTGTCCCGAGGCATGTTCAAAAAAGAAATATTATTTAGTATGACTCATGTCTGATTCTTAGTAGCTTTAACAAAAATTAGAATATCATCCGCAAACATGAGGTGAGAGAAGGGTGTTTTGGATCGTCCAAATATCATTGGCCTCCAATTTCCCCTTTTCGCTTCTATGTGTATAGCTTGAGATAACCATTCAATGCAGAGTATGAAGAGGTATGGGGTGATGGGGTCCCCCTGTCGGACCCCCCTCTGTGGTTGGAAGGATGGGACAAGTTGTCCGCCCTATAGTACTTGGAGTGAGCTGGAGTGTAGTGTGTCTAGGATGGTCGTCCTTAGAGGTTCTAGGATTCCTGCATCTGGCAAAGTATCTGCCATAAAAGACTAGCTTAATTTGTCAAATACTTTCACCATATCAATCTTCACAGCCATCCATCCTTACTTCTTTTTCATCCTGTCTATTTCATGTATTGCCTCTTTCACCATGACCATATGCTCCACAATGTAGTGCCCTGTGATAAAACTCATTTGCTTCTGGTATATGAGTTCCAATATACCCACACAAAGCATGTTTGCTATTACCTTGGATATGATTTCCGCAGCCACATTGATCAGACAGATTAGACTGAAATGGGTCGGTTGTGATGATTCTTTAATCTTCAAGATCAACACTATAACGCCCTTGTTGATATTTGGGTCTATTCTTCTAGACTGGAATATCTCGCTGACCAACTACATCAGGATTTGGGCAACCACAGTCCAGTTGTGCTTCCGGAGTTGAAACAGACTGGCCATGTGACCTTATGGGACCCCATTTCGAAAACAACCTGTCGAACCTGATTTATATCCATTGTCCTTGAGAGTGGTTGTAGCAACATGTTAGATAGATCTGGAAAGTTGGAACACATCTCATTTGATGATATTCCAATGCCAGCAGTCTCTTCATATAGGTCCTTGAAAAGCGTTGTTATCATTGCCGCAATCTGCTCTATGTCAGTGGTCAGACACCAGAGGTGATTCGTAGCTTAGAGGTCACTATTCTATTCCTCTTGGTTTGATGCAAAGCATGGAACAACCTTATGTTTTTGCCACCATGAACAATCCATAACGCCTTATTTTTTGTTGTTTTATAACATGCTTGTGCACAAGAACTTGCTCAGCTTTTGCTTCAACTTCACTTCCAGTTTCACAAGCCCATTGTCTTGATTGTGAGAGGATTTGTTCTAAATCCCCTCGAGCCTTACAAGCAGTCTATGCATTTTTCTGTTTAGATATCCGAAGATATTGGTCTCTTATTCTCCAATATGGTGTTGGATATGAACCAGAGAATCATATAGGGGCCTGCCATCAGGCCAAGTACTCGGAAGCCAAGTAATCCACCTCTCATTATACTCTCATGCATAGGGATATCTAAAAGGCTTAGCTTGTTAAGTAATCAGCTTTCCTTCCTCTAATGTGGTGATTAGCGCACAATGATACGAGGGCTCCCTCCTTCAAATCTTAAATGACTCGTGTTAGTTATTGTGAGGAGTTAGCTCCCTCCAAATCTCTTCTAACGAAGGATGTAATTTCAAACCACTCAAATGATGGCACTTATCCGACTATTACTTTTGGTGAAAATGTTCACTCACAAATCGGCCTCAACATGAGTAATAATCTAAGCACATAATTTCTCATCACTAAATCTCATTCTGCTAAATTAAATTTATTCGAGTTATGATTCTTAGGATTAACCAATTTCTTTATTATAATTTCAGAATTTTTTTGGCCATCATAATACAACATTAATACTAGAGTTAAGTTTGTTTTTCTTATAATTCTTATCTAATAGGATGTTGAAAAAAAAAGAAAAAAAAAGAAAAAAAATATAATAGGATTTTAATTTTTTTGATAATGAAACTGCCGAAATTAGAATTTATGATCAGTTCCTACAATTTTTTGATGCGAGAATTCTAAAAATATTGTCAGATTGTCGAAAAAATACAAATAATAAATTTTTCATACCGAAAATTCGGTATCATACCAAATCCCAATACAAAATTGACGGTAGTCGGTAATGTTTTTTTTGGAATACAAGGGAGGCCTAACGCCGACAAAAAAACTGGAAACGGGAATAAGTAGGATCACGGCGGATCAAACTGGAAACGAACGCATGAATGACGTTCTTCCTCCGTAACTGACATCGCCTGGGAGCTAGAGGTGCTATAGGGCTGCCTGTGAAGTGTGTCATTTGCTGGATTTCTAGATGCTGCATTTAGGGACCATGAGAGACCTGCACTTTGCAACAGGCCCTGAATCTGCAACCTATCCTGCTGAAGCCCCCAACTGACCAGAGCATTTGCATCCAGGAGACCATCCGGCTTCGTAGATATCTCAGCTAACAAGGAAGGGTCTCGTAGGAAAAGCTGAAGGTTGTGGGAGGCATTTGCTAATCTCAATTTGACAAGGTGATCTGCCTCTTGGTTGAAGACTCTGCTGATGTGCCCGGATATATATGACTCGCATAATGTTAAGACTTACTTCAACCGGCGCAGAATACTAGCCACAGTTTTGACATCATTTTCCCCCTCAATTGCATCAACAGCCATCTTACTGTCTGAATGTATGATTATATTATATCCCTGGAAGGAACCTGCCAACGCTAAACCATAAAGGATTGCCCACAGTTCAGCGAAGAGCACAAGACACATTCCAATTCTGATGTTGAAACCAAGTAACCAGTTGCAAAAGTAGGTTCGGAGGGTGCCTCCGCATGCTGCAACCCCTGATTGTCTGTTGACTGCTGCATCTACGTGAAGGTAGATGTCCTTTTCTGTAGGCTGGTATGCTGATGTTAGTGCGCCTCAAGGCGCAGCAGCTAGGATTCTGTTCCTTAGATTCTCCTGCTGTAGTGCTCGGCAGGTTTCAGAGAAATACGCCTGTATAGACAGTCTTAAACTAGTGTTAGACATGAATTTTGATTGAAATACTTCCTCATTCCTGGTCATCCAAAGTTTCCAGCAAACAGTTGCAAAGAAGGCCCTCCAATTCTGTGATTGTTTAGAGTCAGTAATATTATCAATAATCCAAACTCTAAAATTCAGAATGGTAAAGAACAGATTAGGAATAGAAGGAGAGAGTGATAGCCATATCTTCCTGCTTCTGCTGCAGTCTCTTAAGACATGTAAGATGGATTCATTTGCTGGGCACAAAATGCAATCTGGGGAGTGCGTGAGTCCGTGCCTGAATCGTTCCTGATTTGTCCATAACGCTCCATGAAGCACCTTCCAGATGAACTTCTTGATGTGTCCCTGGGTTTGGAGGTTCCATACATGTTGCCATAGAAAAGTAGGTTCATCATTACTGGGATCAATGACCTGGTTGATAGCCGATGCACAAGTGAACCGACCATCTGTTGAGTGTTTCCAAGAACAAAAATCCTGGCCAGCAGTAGGGTGGGGTGAAAGGATTGTCAGGATCCTATCCACCAAGTATGAGGGTAACCGTGATTCCAGCTCCACTACATTCCATTCCCTAGAAGGGAGGCAGAAACTCGCAACCTTCCGGACAAGTTCCAGCTCTGACAGTGGGACTAAGGAAGCCTATTGGAGAGGGTGCTCAAGGGGATACCAGATGTCATGGCAGAAAGCTATAGTGCAACCATCCCCAATGACCCACCGGTTATTCTGATGTGTCAGGACAAGATTACTCCGTAGTTGCCTCCAGATATGTGAGCCTGCTTGATTTAGCTTCTGGGATGTAAAGGAAATACCAGTGATGTGGTATTTGGTTTGGAAAACTTGCACCCATAACTTCTGCGGGCATGAGATAAACTCCCAAGCTAGTTTCAACATGAAGGCATGATTTGTGTGGCAAAAGCTCCTCAAATTGAGTCCACCATGTTCCTTTTTCCGACATATCTTGTGCCATGCAACCATTGATTTCCGTGGATGGCCAGGGACGTTGTTCCATATAAAACTCCTAACAATTTTGTTCATGTCGTCACATACCGCCACTGGAAAGCTAGCTGACTGCATAGGATAGATAGGAATATAGCTCAACACTAATTTGCATAGCACTAAACATCCCGCTAGAGAGATTTTTTTTGAACCCAATGACTATGCTTTTTTCCTCATCTTGGCAGAGAAGCTGACAAAGGTCTCCTTCGAGATCCGATTGTGGATTAAAGGGACTCCCAGGTAACGCCCTAAATCATCCACCCTCGCAATCCCCAATGTAGATTCAATTTCCAGGACCTCTAAGGTAGGGGTATTAGGAGAAAGCCACAACACCAACTTGTTTTGGTTAACCGTCTATCCCGAAGAGCTTGAGAAAATACTCAGGACTTCCCTAATCACCAAAGCCTGCTCCACCGATGCTTCAGCAAATAATATTAGATCATCGACGAACATGAGATGCGAGAGCCGGAATTTTTGTCGTCCAAAAGTAAGAGGCTTCCAAATATTGGCAGCAAGCGCAACCTCTATCAGATGACCTAAACGCACCACACAAGTACAAAGAGATAGGGCGAGACGGGATGACCCTGGCGCACCTCTTTCCTTGGGCAGAATGCAGGGCATCTCGTTCCCTCCCATAAGACTTGAGCCGAGCTGGTACTCAATGAGGACTTAATAACTGCAGAGATAAAGGATGGGATCCCCGCATCCAAGAGGGTATCCTGGATGAAGCTCCACTCCATCTTATCAAATGCCTTCGCAAGGTCGATTTTGAGTGCTAAGTAACATTTACGCCCTTTGCAAAGGCGCATAGTGTGCAGGGCTTCCTGTGCCACAACGATGTTGTCCACTATACTTCTACCTTGGACAAAATTGGACTGGTTTCTTGCCAAAATAGATGGGAGAACCCCACGAAGCCGATTTGCAATGACCTTGGACACCACCGTAGCGTTGATATTAATAAGGCTAATGGGGCGAAGACTATCAAAGCTCTCTGGTATATCCACTTTGGGAAGAAGATAAATCAGACCCTTGTTTACCGATGCTGGTACCTGTCCCTGCAAGAAAACTTGATGTACAAATGAAAGTAGTGTGTTAGAGATAATAGACCAATTACGCTGATAGAAATTCCCTGAAAAAACCATCTGGACCAACCGTTTTATCGGGGTCCATATCCATCTGTGCATTCTTTATCTCCTGATCCTCAATTGGTCTTGATAAAGCATCCCTTTGCCGAGAAGAAAGCTACGGAAAACAGTTTCTTAGTGGAAATGGTGGTCGAGCTGGTGGTGGATTCGGTTGCTCGGCTCCATAGATGTCTATGTAATATTTAGTTACTTCCAGAAGCAATACCACCGGATCTGAACACCAGAGGCCATTAGCAAGTTGAAACTTTTTTATATGTACACTACTTCATTTCCCACAATGAACAGCATGGAAAAAGCTTGTGTTTTTGTTGCCCTGAGTGATCCACTATCTCCTAGTGGTTTGCCGTTGGAGAAGCTCCTCACTGGTGAGGATGTTTTCCAACTTTTTCTTAAGCTTGGATTCCAGATTTCGTAGATATACAGAGGAATGCTTGGAGCAACATATCTG
Source organism: Pinguicula primuliflora (assembly GCA_025802335.1). Taxonomy (NCBI): domain Eukaryota; kingdom Viridiplantae; phylum Streptophyta; class Magnoliopsida; order Lamiales; family Lentibulariaceae; genus Pinguicula; species Pinguicula primuliflora. Next base: position 752,454 of record JAOYMZ010000018.1, on the reverse strand, counting down.
CAGCTCGGCTAGATGATTTAGCAGGCGACACTTCAGTTTAAGACATTTTCAAAGTGGTCATTTTTCCACTCCTGAATGTGATCCTGAAGGTGGTTTAGAGCCTCCTCAAGTGAACAATCCGGCAACCAATGTTGTTCCAACCACATCTCCCAGTCCGGGTGAGCTTCCCAAGCCCTATAGTAGTGAAATGGCTTGACTGTTGGTGGAAGTCTAGATTGAATCCTAAAATTGACACACAGTGGTGAATGGTCTGACGAAACACAAGGCAGGTGCAACATTCTCGTGCAACAGAAGACAGAGAGAAATGCCTCATTCACCACTGCCCAATTGATTCTTTCATGACATCTACCTTTAGCCCACGTGTACCGTGAGCCTGGAAAACCCAATGGGGACATGTTAGCTTGGTTAATCCAATTAATAAACCTGGAGCAGCCCTGACGAGGTCTACCACCAATCTTATCATCTTTTTGTAGATAAGCATTATAGGCAACCACAGCCAGCCAAGGTAGGGAAGTTTGGTTTGCCAAACCCATGAGTCCAGGCCACATAAGCTTGCGAATTCTCGGGTTCAGAGAGCCATAGACTGTGGTAAGGTGGAAAGAAAGAGTCCTATCATAAGAAATCTGCATATGAACATACTTCCAGTTATAGTCCACGATTGACACATTGACAGTATCCTTCCATACGATCCAGATTCCACCTAAATATCCCTATGCTTCAACTCTAAAAGAATTACTGAATCCATGCCCAATCTAACCAATAATTCTATCTGCCAATGATCCGCTTATACGCGGCTCCAGCAGTATGAGAATAGATGGATGATGTAAAAGAAGTATGTTGTGTAAAGTAGCAAGTGTGGTCGAATTCCCCACTCCCTGCATATTCCAGGAAATGATTTTAAGATCCATAAATTATATAAGGATGATAGGGATCGTGTACTGCTAGAGATTCAGACTGTCCTCTCCAACCCCCCCTCCCCCTCATCGGAGCTAGAAGTGTCAATGATCAAATCCTCTGCCACTCCGGGTATGTGATCAACCAGTGACATTGGATCTACTGCCATATGGTCTAACTGTTGACCAGAATCCTCCAGGTTGTCACAAGACATCATTTCCCCTGGTGGGTCGATTGGGCCAGGAGGGATGATGAGCGATGGGGATGCGCTCCAAGAAGATTTTCCTGATTTTCCACATGGAAACCTCGCCCTTCTGCAACCTTCATATTACTACGAGCCGTGAGTGTGTTACGATCAAATGTTGGACCTGCAGGATCAGATAAGGCAGAGTGAAGAATTTGAAAAGACACATGCTTAGAATTTGAAGTTGATCCAAAGTTAAACGAGTGTGATTGTTGAGCGGAAGTAAGACTCCCTATAACTTCGTGAGCAGCTGAGGAAGAAAGGGCTCCGGTTGTACGAAATAAAGTTGTGTTCCTAGACCAGGTGTCGTCTTTGGTGGTTGTGTTGTTTTTCTGTTTCCCTTGTGCCTTCAACGGTTGAGATTTGGGGCCCAAAGCCGACTTCCCTGTTGTCGCATGTTTCATCACATTATATTTAAAACCTGTACCTGGACGCACCTCTTGTGTTTTATCCGCAGAAGTGTTCGCAGAGATGTGGGGAAGCCCACCATCTGTCTCTGGGCTATTCAACACGCTGAAGCATGAGGACGAGCCAACCATGGAAACAAAGCTTGGTTCAAATTGAGTCCTTGATGGCCCTCGACCCTTCTTTTCAACCAGCATCCACGGCCCAGGCTTCGCACGGTCCACCCAATTAGTTGGGGCAGATGGACTGGCCCCTGCAATCTGTCCTTCTGAATTAGTTACACCCTTTCCAGCCATGCCAACTGGGTCAATTGGATGCTCAGGGGTTTCAGGCACACTGTCCTGTGCTCCCCCTTCTGTGGTCATTCAAGTAATCTCAGATGCTTGGGAAACAACCATTTCCGGACAACCTAGTTTGTGTGGACACATCTCTGCAGAGTGGCCAAACCGTGCACAAGAATAGCAAATGACATGTAGATCCTCATATTGTACCTGGTAAGGCTTATTATCTACCGTAATCACCAATTTTAGGGGCTGGCACAAGTCTAGATGGACGACCAATCTAACAAATAAACCCCTGACCTCCGTGAGGGTGTGGACATCCGCTTTCAGATAAGCACCGATAGTGCAAGCAATTTCCTTCAATAACCCCTCCTGGAAGTACTGAGTCGGCAAGCCCGGTATGCGAACCCAGGCGGCAACGTTGTCAATGTGCTCAGATTTCGTATCGAAATCACGGTGCCACGGAAACACCTGGAGGTAGTGTCCAGCAATAGTGTGAGGACCCTTGAAGAGAGCTCTGTCATATTCCTCTGGCGACGAGCAGAGCAACAAGTAATATCCGTTAGTAACATCCACCTGTTTTAGTTCCCTTTTTGGTTTCCAGTGAACATGCAGATTCCTGTGTAAAGATTGGAAACCAATCTGTGTGCCCAATGGCTGGATTGTTAGCGTGTTTGTCATAAGATGGTCAATTTGCTGGTGGATGCTTTCTGTGAACGTAATGGACGGTCCCAGTTCATTCTGGGAGTGGATAATCTCCTCAGGTTTCACCACAATCTCCTTGCGGGTGTCAACAATTTCTGGTACCAGAAAGGATTTGAACAGAGGAGCAGGCTTGTCGGTGGCAGCGATAGCCAACCCCTGACGGTCACTTCCCGACGTTCCTGAAGCCAATGTTTCTGAATCTAAGCCTTTAACTTCAGAAGTCGCTTTCCCCAGCAGCGGGAATTCCTCCCTGGTACCCAAATCCATGTCCTCCATGGCCGGATATAGGCAGAGAGACGGTGAGGTCGTACGCAACCTCTGAGTAACCTTAGAGAGTTGGAGGAGATAAATTTTTAGTGAGAGAATTTTTTTTTTTCAAAATTGCAACTTTTTATTTAGTTGGTAATGTGTTTGAATGAGCCAAATTTAAAACAAGTGAGAAATATTATAGCTGACGCCGACCCGTTTCCGATATTTCGTCGGCCAGCAAGGAGTAGGGTCGGATAGGCTATGGACTCGAGACTTTTCTTAACCCTCCATTATTATAACTTCATTATTGTTCGGAAAAGATTTCCTTTTACCGATGGGCGGGATGGGCCTGTCATTTCACTGCAGTAGGCAGGAGAAAATTAGTGAAAACAAATACCAAATCAGGTGGTGAGAACGGAGAAAAAAAGGGAGTGCATTACTCCTCGAACATTTGTCACCATCTGTATCCTACTCATGCGAGTGTTGGCCAAAATCCATTCTTTTTGAGTTCCCAATTTAGGGTTTTCCTTCTCTCTGTGAACTCTCTCTTATTAACAGACCTGTGGGGAATCTCGTTTTAGAATTATTTTATTATTTATTTATGCTCTATTCTTAATGAATTGCTATTTTTTGTATGTTTTTCGGGGGTTCTAGCCTTCGTCTTGTGTTTATGCTGTTAATGGCTGTACATGGAGTAGATTGCTGATTTAATTTGGTTGCTGGTGGTTGACCCTGCTGTCAAATTTTATTCCTTGGTTCAATATCTTTGATGTTTGGTGAAAGGTAGGGATGGAAGTTGATTTCTACAAGGTCAGATTTGTTTTTCATCTAGACTGTTGCTAATCTAGAGAAGGCTTGAGAGTAATTAGTGTTTCCCGTGTTATTCACATAGTGTTCTGGGGTTTATTTAAAAGAAGGCGTTGTTGTGTGATTGTTGGGCACTAATGGATGAAGGGATCACTCATTTGATGTCTGCCAGGAAGACAATAAAAGCCAGTTTGGAGAAATCCAAAGCTCTAGGATTGTCTTTGGAGAAAGCTGGTTACAGATTAGATGAGATAAGCCAAAGGTTGCCGTCTCTAGAAGTAACAATAAGACCGATACGGGCGCAAGGTGATGAGCTCAGTGCTGTTGGTGGTCATATAAACAGAGCCGTGGTCCCAGCCACTGCTGTTCTTAAGGTGTTTGATGCCATTCATGGCCTTGAAAAATCATTGTCCGATCCTCAGGCTGATCTTCCCGGGTATCTTGGCGTGCTTAAACGCCTTGAAGAGGCTATGAGGTTCCTGGGAGAGAATTGTGGGATGGCAATCCAGTGGTTGGCTGATATTGTGGAGTATTTGGAGGATCATAAAGTAGCTGATTCACGGTTTACTTCAGGTTTGAAAAAGGCTCTTAAAAATCTGCAGGAGCTGGAGAATGGAGAGGAGAAGGGCCGTCTTGATGGCGGTCTCTTTGGCGTTGCTTTAGATAGATTGGAGAACGAGTTTCGTCGTCTTTTGACAGAGAACAGTGTTATATTGTCCATGCCTCCCCCGTCCTTGACAGGTGAACGAGCCTCCCTGTCCGCATCACCTCTTCCTGTGGCAGTGATCCAGAAGTTACAAGCTATCTTAGGCAGGTTAACGCCAAACAATAGACTTGACAACTGCATATCCATTTACGTTGAGGTCCGGAGCTCGAATGTTCGGGCTAGTTTGCGAGCCCTTAATTTGGACTATCTTGAAATATCTGTGTCTGAGTTCAATGATGTTGGGAGCATGGAGGTCTACATTGATCAATGGGGCAAGCATTTGGAGTTTGCCACGAAGCACCTCTTTGAAGCTGAATACAAGCTCTGCAATGACATGTTTGAGAGGATCGGCTTAGATGTATGGAAGAGTTGCTTTGCCAAAATAGCAGCCCAGGCAGGAATTGTTGCTTTCTTGCAGTTTGGGAAAACAATCACCGAAAGTAAGAAGGACCCCGTCAAGCTACTGAAGCTATTGGATATTTTTGCCTCCTTGAACAAGCTGAGGTTGGATTTCAACCGGCTCTTTGGCGGAGCCGCGTGTGCTGAGATCCAAAATCTTACGAGGGATCTGATCAGACGAGTAATCGAAGGGGCTTGTGAGATTTTCTGGGAGCTTTTAGTTCAAGTTGAGCTGCAAAGACAAACCCCACCGCCCTCCGATTGCAGCGTGCCGAGGGTGGTAACTTTTATTACAGATTATTGCAATAAACTTCTTGGGGATGACTATAAGCCAGTCCTCACACAAGTTCTAGTCATTGAGAGAAGCTGGAAGCAAGAAAAATTCCAAGAGAGAGTTCTTATCAACGAGGTTTTACATCTAGTCAGAGCCATTGAGTTGAATCTCGAAGCATGGGCCAAGGGCTATGAGGATGCTATAGCATCCTGCCTGTTCTTGATGAATAATCACTGGCATTTAGTCAAGCATCTCAAAGGCACGAAGCTCGGCGTTATCCTGGGAGACGCGTGGTTAAACGAGCAAGATCAGTTCAAGGAGTACTATGCCACCATGTTCGTGCGGGAGAGTTGGGGCAAACTCCCTGCGCTTTTAAGCCGGGAAGGCCTGATTCTGTTCTCCGGTGGGCGCGAAACGGCTCGTAATCTGGTGAAGCAGCGGCTTAAATCTTTCAATGAAGCTTTTGATCAGATGTATCAGCAGCAATCCAACTGGTTTATTCCGGACAAGGAACTAAGGGACAGGGTATGCCATGACATTATTCAGACAGTAGTCCCTGTATATCGCAGCTACATGCAGAACTACGGGCCGTTGGTCGAACAGGATCATAGTGCAAGCAAGTACGTGAAATTCACAGCTCAATCCATGGATGGATTGTTCAACTCCCTCTTCCATCAGAAACCGACTAAACAGGGAAGTTTGAAGGTGAGGCAAGGCAGTGGAAACTTCAACAATGGTGTTGCGGAGCAATATCAAACTTCTCCTGCTGTGAAATGATTAATGGTCATGTAGAAACTTGCAGAAGATGCCTCTTTGGTTATAATCTTCTGAACAAGGCCATTTGATGGGCTGCATGATGAACTCTGAAAGCTCTTTCTTAGTACAGGAATTCATTTATCCCATATCTCCAATGCTCGATATCCAATTTTGTATAATTCAGGCAGCGTTTTTTCTTTCGTTAATGTAGCAATAGTTTATTCGAGGTGCGATGTAAGATCCTAAGATGTGGGAACATAACTCCACTTTCCTGTCATGAGTTGAAAATCTATGTGCTCAACCAAGGGAAACTCATCTATGTGGGAACATAACTCCACTTTCCTGTAAGATCCTAAGATGTAACATCCTAAAGGCCTGTTTTGCGCAGAAATAGGAACATAACTCCACTTTCCTGTAAGATCCTAAGATGATATTAAATGTAGACAGGGCCGTCTAAAATGTTGCGGTGGATGTATGTCTAAATGTACACAAATGCATATTGATGGAGGAGAAGCCTGAATATAGCCAATGGCATGTTGGATGTACACAGATTCAAGCTCATTGTAGGCAGAGGTTGGATGGATGGAGGCAAATTCAGGCTGCATTGAGATAGGAATTGTTTGAATGTAGGCCGGGGCAGTCAGGCTAAATTAATTAACTAAGAGAGTTTTTGGGAAGACATAAATTTCATTTTTCGTTCCACTAGTTTGTTTAGAAATATCTATAATGAATTTTTATGTGCTCAATATTTTTTTTTTTTGCCTCGAAAGAAATACATTTATTGATAATTGTTATAAAAATTACATGGTTTAACAATAGCTTGAGCGTAAAAAGAAAGAAAAAGGATTTAGGCTGTGTTTAGCGACGGCCTTATAAGTCACCTTATCAGTCAATTCTGCCTTATAAGTCAATTTGATAAAATAAGTCTGTGACGTGAACGTCCACCTTATGACTTATAAGGTGACTGATTTAAAAGGTCATTTTTTTAGTCTGATTACAAAATAAGGTGACTTATAAGTCTTTCATTCCAATTTTGCCCTTTACTTTATATACCTACACGTC
>JAOYMZ010000018.1:734153-745572 GCA_025802335.1 Pinguicula primuliflora | reverse complement strand
TTCCACATATATACGTTCATGTGGTTTAACCAGCAAGTCTATTTCAACACAGACCCTGGCCAAGTGTGGTCTAGTCATATAAAGAGTGAGCTGGATCATTTTCATGTAATGAGAAGAATTAGAGAATGGATTGCCACCTAAATAAGAAACATAAATAAGAGGTTCGTGTACATTTACAAAAAGGGGGCAAAAATAAATGAAAAATATTATTTGTACATTTTTTTTTATTTGATATTATGACATGACACAATTAAAAATAATAATAATATAATATAGTTGTGGTGGTTGCCACGTCACAACGTCAATAAATGGTGTCCATAAAATTTGTACAAGCAGACATAAATTGACCGACCTTCAGGGTTTGCATTTTTACTTCCATCTCGTTTATCTGGATCAGCTGACCCAGTGAATGCTAAAAATAGGCTTCCATGGCAACAGCTCTTCCCTCCATCAAGTCTCACCGTTCTCCTATTCCAAATCTTCAACGATTTAGGTATTTTTCATTCTTCTCCGGTTTACATTAACATTATATTCTAATTGTGCTTTCCGTGGTTTGTTGTTTTCGCAGGAATGATGCTCATTCGGCATATCTTTCAGCACAGAGCAAGCATAAACTGCGGTTTAAAGCAAGAAAGGGCATTTTTTGTTTTTTCGATCCTTCAAAACCCTTTAGGCGGACTGGGGTGTTGAGGAGGGACTTGATGATTTGGGGATTATCCTCTTCGTTGTCTCTAATGTTTCCATTTTCAGGTGATTTGTCGTTACTTTCCTGGAATTTTATGCTGCCACATGGTTCTCACTATACTTGACGAACAATTTTTTTTTTTTTATGATGGAACTATTAATGCAACAGTATCTGATGCTGAGGAACAACTGAAAATGGATTTAATGATTGACGATGTAAATGCTTATTCATATTTGTATCCCACGGTAATGCCTTCTAAGTTTGTCTTCAAATGGTGAGTTGTATTTGTGCATGTAATTTCAACTTCATTACTGCTAAAAATTTCTGGATCTCTATGAAAGACTATTTACGTTTTATTGCATCATTAAATTGTATGAACCTCTCTCACTCTTTTCATTTATTTGAAGGGCGGAGTCTAGAAAGCCTGAGCGCTATTCTTCTGCTGCACCATTGTCCCGTAAGTCTGTGAATCATATCTTCAGTCAGGAAACCTGTGAAGGCAATGCATAGTTTTTCCAGAACTTTTCAGTTATAATTGTTATATCAATATGTTCTTACCCTTAAATCTCCGAGCAGCTTATTTGCATTCGAATTGACTATCATACAGCTGATGCGCGGCTTCGAATTGTTTCAGAGAGGGTAGATTTTATTGATAATCTCATAATATCCATCGCGGTAACATTCTTTCTAATTTTCTCAACAACATATCAGTTTATCTTCTTCATGATTTTCATATTTACTCTATGATTCAGATAGGTCCACCCAATCCACTTTTCTTGAAAACCAAAGACAAAAGTATGTGGAATGCGAAAGATGTTGCTGACTCTGTTTTAGCTGATAAATCTGCCCTGGTAAAAAAAACATTTCCGGTTTCTTGATCTCCAGCATGCTAGTTTTCTCTACATTCATGCGGTTTAAACTCTGATCCGTAAGTGACTCCATCATTATCTAGCAAGAAGCGTGATAATGAATTTTACCGTTTGCAACAGAGAGTAACCTCTAGACAACGAATGGATGAAAGTTCAGTCATAGATGCTCATTCTTCTACTGTAAGTTTGCTGCTATTGAACTAGTCATTGCAAATTTGGGAGGCTAATTTATATTTGTATTATGAAATTTAGATTGATGGGGAGACATACTGGTACTATGAGTATTTGGTTCGCAAGTCACCAACAAAGACTGTAAGTTTTACTTTACCTTGCGCAAATTTTTTATGTGCCACAGTGTCAGGCCGAATTTTGTGTTATGTCACTGCCCGCTCTTGTTCCAAGGTCCACTCCTGGCCTTCCAAAAATTGGGATTTTCTTATCCCAAAACTGGGATTCCAAAATCCCACTTTTTCAAAAACTGAGCCTCATTAAGAATCTTAATGATTGTGATTAGCAACTCCCCTTGGTGAGGGCGGGAGTTACTCCAAGAAACCACAAGAATCCGGAGAGGGGAAGACCCAAAATCCGCCTCATACTAGAACCACCAAACTGGTAGCTCATGGCCGAGGTTCTTCAAACAAGAGCAGGTGTGAGATGTTAGCTGATTGTCATAAACTCGTGGATCGCATTGTACAAGAGAACCTCTAAGGTTTTAACATTGGATCATTTAGGAAGCTTTTCCTGAAAAGGAATGGGTATGTTATTGATCTATAGAAGCTTGGCTATGAAAAGCTGATGGACCTCTTCCTGATCATGCCTGGAGTTAGAATAGAGTCTAGTTTTATAGTTCCTTCTCACGTATTCAAGAATCTGGACACAATTGCAGCCGATCCGCATATTGGATCCTTAGTTTACTCGAACACAGACGATGACAATGACTCCCGTTGGGACGAGCTTGGTCCAGTTGATAATTCCAACAGTGAAAAGAAGGGGACTGTGACGAAAAAAACTAGTAGGAACTGAGCTAAACCGTCTTGATTACGAACCTCTAGACGAAAATGAATTCACGGATTAAGAAGAAGAGAAATCACCCTCTGCCAATTCACAAGAAGATATTAGAATCGCGGGGACGTGATGAAGTCTGGGAAGCAAACAAAAAGGGATCCCCCAACACTACTGATATAACAGATGCTGCAGAAATTCACTCAGTACCATCCACACAATCGGTGCCCAGGTCAAAGAATGAAGCACAGGTTAGATGCCACAAACACCGGCATAAAACACCAGGTAAGAAATTTTCATTTTTTTCAGAACAACAAGCTGAATGTAACAGGAAACTGGCGGATGGTATTATTGGTATCATGAAGCAGGCAGGCGAATGATCATCCCAGACGAAGGCAATGGGCTGAATGTTTGAATAATTTTTAGGCATTCTTGGAGTAACTCCTTGGTAAGGGCGAGAGTATGATGCCCGATTTTTGGAAAAGTGGGTTTTTGAAATTTTGCTTTCTGGAAGTCCGGGAGTAACGGGGCCTTAGTGTCATTTTACAAAATTCGGCCTTACATAAAAAAAAAAAAAAGTTGCCTTTTGCCTTGTCTGCAGTTTGCAGCAATGACCATCAACCAACTTGGGATGGATAGATTATATAATGTTCTGATGATTGATTTGCAGGCTCAAGAATCAAACCTCTTTCGCCATTTTGTTGCGGCAACTGCTGAACGAGATGGTAGGACTAGGACCACGAACTAACTATTGTCAATTTTTGAATTAAACCAGTGTCAATTTTGTTCATGCTCCAAGGTGTCATATGAATCAGTTTGTAAGTTTCGTCATAGCCATGTTGATACTCAGTTTTCTTCATCTCGCTCTCTTTGGTGGAAAGATCAATGGAGAATTTCTTCTTACAGGTTATTTGTACTCGCTCAGTGCCTCGACTCTAAACAAGCAGTGGGACAAAGTATGTAATTTTTCTCCTCCAACTCACCACAAATCTACTTATTTAAATCTCGTTCATTCATATTTCTAATTTCATGGTTATTTTGTTTCCATTCCACACTCAGATTGGACCAGTCTTGGAGAAAACTGCAGCCTCTTTCCGCCTTGTCGCTCCAACCGAAAACTACATTCCTCCTTTCAAGGACCCCTGGAGATTTTGGTGAAGGATCCCAGGAGAGTTTGGTGAAGGATCCCAGGAGAGTTTGGTGACTGCCTCATTCGATCCATCACAACATGCGATTGATCCATCTCGAGCAAGACTAAGATAACAAATCAAAGGCTTGACCATCTTCTCAAATGATTGAAACTCCTGTACGTCTAAAGAACTTGAATTATTTGACCACACTGCAGCCTATCATTATTCTCAGGCATCGATTCTTTTTCCATCAAGGGGCAGAATTCGTGCAACCCCGGGAACACCAAAAGCAACAAGCATCGATTGTACCGTCAAAAAGATCATTATTATTGACTGACATCGAATCGCGGTGTAAAAAAAATACGAGTTCACATCAATTTACAACAGCTTCGTTTCCAAAGCAAAACTTATACAGCTTCTCCAGGGTTGAAAACGGTCGGGTCTGTAAACGCTAGGAACTGGCCAACAAAATTCTGCTACCTTTGAAGTTTGAAGTAGGTTCAGAGAACTCAACTAGTCCTGTGAAGTCGTGGAATATTCAAAAAGAAGACGCTTCGACGGTGCAGATTGAAGAAGCACACGTAGACGACTCGTGAGCTGGTAGATTAAGGTCCACTGCATAGCCATCTCCGAGTCCTTCATCTGCCTAACGACAGAAACCTGCGAGTGCGAACTAAAAAAATAAAAGATTTGCAACCAAATTCAAGTTATCAATGCATAGATTTTAACAGCACACAAGGGACATGGCGAAATTTCTTGGTAGGCCAGGAACATAGAAAGACAAGGGGGAATGATGGTAAAAGCCTAAGGCCGTCTAATTAAGAAAATTTAGTACAGAATATTGCTGCTAATGGAGTTCTCAACATTACTTCTTTGGGTGAGTGGAGTGGAGCTGATAGCCGTGAAGCATGTTCATGCAAAGATGATTAATCAGGAACTTCACATTTTTTTCTCTGAACAAAAAACTTTTACAGTTAATAGCATAAGTAAGACGACAGGAAAAAATCTGGGGACCTGAAGCCTCTTCCCTAACTGGACTTCAACTTCAGTTCCTATTGATATGTTGCTAGCAAGAGACTTGAGAGGATCAACGGTGGGGTCGAGAGAAAGCAAACTCGGGATTTGTGGAGCATAAACAAGCCTCCACCTAGCATGTCCAAATTCTCCCTTGCCCTCGATCCTTGGCATCAATGTCTCTAGCGTAGCAGTAGCAAGCTTCTTGAATGCTAGTTGGCCGTCTCCTTCCAATATTGATTCAGCTAATTGACTTTCAAAGATTCTAGTAGCCTGTGCTTATTTAGGAACAATAGTTACAGAAAGTACCTCACATCAATAAGCTTGTATCAGAAAACTTTAGTATAATGGACCACCAATATCCCTTTCAAGGAAAATGATATCAAATTCAACTCCTAGCCAGACAGACGCCTGAAAGCATACCTGGCTAGTGTCGGTAGAACTGAAAGTAAAAAGAAGCATTCTGTCATGTCCTAGTGTTTTCAATAACTCTTTTTACAAACCATGTCGGTAAACATATTTTGGCCCAACAATTTCAATAATTAAATCTTGTAATAGTGCCAAGACTTACCTCGGTGGTTGAAAGCACATCTTGCTCCACCGAACGCGTAGATGTTACCACCAGCTTTTCCTGCCACTTGCTAGCTCGACCTTGAATCCTGAACTGCCATTCTGATCCTACTAGGGCTAAATCCAACATAGGGTCTAGTCCATTGTCAGGCTCAAATTTGGCTATATTGAGATGCTCTCTCTTGAGTCTCACCTGAATTAAGAACGCAAGCAAGAAAAATAAAGGTCAAACTAGATACTTCAATTTTTATAAGAAGCAGAGCACAAGAGTTACCTGTGTCGCCACAAGATTCACGTCACCATTCTCAAACATCAGAACGCCTTTAGGTTTGATCAACTTGGGATGAGCGTGGCCATTTAATTCAAGCTCTCCACTAATAGCAAAGTTAAGCATCAGAGGATAAACAATCCTCAGTTCAGGCCCAAGAGCAATCCTCAAGTCCGTCAGGCGGACATCCAGTTTTGGCTTAGTATTCACTGACACCATCTCCTTTTCAACCTTGTCACGCTCAACTTCAAATATTTATAGTTGCATCAGTCATAGACTCATGACTCATGACTCATGAGTAGCTAAAAGGTGTGAGCAGAAGATTATTGTGTAAATATATGAGTTCTGTGTATGTTACAAAGTATACCCCCTCCAAGCTTTCCCCTGTTTCCTCCAGTAACATCTATAATCAGCATGTGCTAATTTGTATTGTCCAGAGTATCTGCATTCACCTCTATTCACTACATGAATCATAAAGAAATTGGCGTACTCATGCTTACCAGATGATTGGTGGAAGAGGGCATTTGATGAGGCTGGTATCAAGCTGAGAAAGCGTGAGACATACTTCGATGCAACCATACGACCATAACCATTAGCTGGTAACATTGACTCATTCGTAGTATCCCTACTGAATGAAGCAGCTCCATTTCCCTTGTCATGTGGTAGATACAACTCTCCTTGGCAAATCTTTATCTTCCCAGAGATGTTTGGTTGCATGATTGAGCCAGTTATTTGCAACTGAGAATCCACCTGACCACTTTGATATCCAGAGTTCTTTCAATCTCTAAATTAAAATCATAATCGAGGGGAAAATTAATGAAAGAAAAATTACCTTAGGACATTCCTAGCACGAACTTCAAGAAACTCGCATTTTAAGTCCAGTTTGTCGCCTGTAGATGCCTCACTCATAAGAAGGGGCAGGCTCCCTTTCACAAACATCTTTCCCTTTCTGCTTATTCTTCCCTCCAATGAACCAACTCGCAGCCTATTTGAATTAACGAGAACAGTGCCTCCAAAGTTCGTTAATGGTTTCCGAAGTACAGGCGAAGACACAGTTGCCCTGTTAAAGTAGGCAGATCCATCCAGTATTGGCTGTTCAACAGTACCCCTTACCTACAGTACAGGATTTTCAAATGATAACAAGAAATCCTGGTCTTCCTTTGTTATTAAATTTATTAATTTGGTGGGGGTAGGGGGTGAGTGGGTAGGTTTTCCAGCAAAAGTTGTCTGGAGCAAGCATTGTACTTCATAGATTAACCGACACAAATATACAGAAAATTGCATTACCTGGAGCAGAACTTCTGCGTTACCATGCAGCCAGTTAGCATATGGCGATAATGCTGTTAGCAAGATCATTCCACCATCTTTAACATCAGTGTCAATCCTAACTTCTTGACCATCCAACATATTCCAGTTTAGACCCCGGAGGCTCTCTGCCAGTTGTGTATCCCAAACCTCTTGATTCTTTTCTCTGTGCCCCTTCCTTTCATTAGCCTCATCTGGAGATGGTTTATTTCTCTCTGGATCCCAACCACGGATCCATGTAGTTTCATTTCTGTCCATTTCGGAAATTTCTTCCTCAGAAACTTTGTTCTGGACAAGAGTTAGAGGAATGCTTCCTTGAATATGAACATGACCATTTTGAACCGTGGGTTCAAATTTTGCATTAAATAGGAAACGGCTAGTTGGAGTTAAAGAAGCAACAATTTCAGCTCTACCAAGTTCGATTCCCCCAACTGCCCCATCCAAGAGCCTTACTTGAACATCACATTCCGGTTTTGCAAGATTTCCTTTAAGATCACCTTCCATGTGTAAAATGCCTCTGATTGGTGCTAATAATTGCCTTAGGGAATGAACAACTTCAGTAGCTGAATTCTCCAACACCTGAACCACAGTAGGAAGCAGACTGACAGGGAAATTAAGTACAGCAAAATGTAGATTTGTCTTTGGCCCTAATAATGTTCCATCAGCATGAATTGTGGCATTATCCCTTTGGATAAAGATTTTCTCAAGACGCAAACCATCATCATTGCTGTACACACCAGCAGCAAGAATTCGCTGGGTTATGTATGTTCCCCACTCCCATTCCTCTCCGTTGAAGTCAAATTCTGCCTAAAGTGAAAATAATTAGGAAATTAAGCAATCACAGGATCCAAATCTGAGAGTTGAGAAGAAATCTTCTTCTGGCAAAAACCACCACGAGATACTTACTGTTGTATCTCCATTGCCTCCTCCACTTGCATCTAAAGAGCCACGCCAATGACCTTTAAGTTCGGCTAAACCTGGAAGATTGAGATCATCAAGCACAACTTTATACGCTGTAGAACAATGACCCCGGATTTCCTACAAGTATAACAATGAAAGGCAGTAAGAAATCGAGTAGCGAGTCCACCTTATGTCTGCTAGAAGGCACCGATTTTTTTAATCTGTTGAAGTACAGGATACCTCAAGAAGCTTTTGAAGGCTTTCAGCAGTTGCTCCAACCGATTGCAAATTTCGTAAGAAAATGTCCTGTACTTAACACAGAGTCGCAGATATGTCAAGACGCTAGGACAAACTCATGAATACTCGCAGATAAACCGCATGACAGGGCTCCTTTTCAAGTATACAGTTCACACAAAAGACTACTGGTAAATGTTATCCATGTCATACAAGTAGAACGACCTTCGATCTAGATTGAACAGCAGGATCTGAACTTCGAGAAAGAAGCCTTGCAAGCGGAAGCATCTCGGCAATCTCAGCGTTAGGTACCTCCAGTCTCATTCTCCATCTTCCCATTGAAGAGATCATGCTACCAAGATGACCAGTCATTACTTTCTGGAACAAGCTACCTTTGTCCTTCCCAGCAGGACCCCGATCCCGGGATCCGGGAAATACATACTCCCCTTGCAGTTCATACTTGCTGTTGCTTTGTTCCAACGTTGCTCTTTCAATGGTAACCTATAAAATATAAATATTAACTAGCCATACTTTCTCCTTGATTAACATATAAAAATGCAGGCTACCTGCATAGAATATAAGTGGTCAAATTATCAAACAAGACACAGCCAAAGTAAAATGATTCAACAACAATAGTTAGCCCAAAGATACAGTCAAGAAAAATCCCTTTTTTATAAACCATAGACACACCGAAACTGCTTAATTTAGATAAGGTGAAGGCACTGACCACATCTCCACTCCACCTGGCAGACACATCTAGAGCTTCGCCCAACACACCACTGAATTTGGGCCGGAGAACAGAGATCATACCATGGCCCCTTCTTTTTTGAAAATTCAACTGCAGTTCTGCCTAATAGCGTTTGAATCTCTAGCTCAGCAGTAGATCAAGAATGACCGGTACAAACCACATTTTGCAACAATGCCAATGTTTCTAATATTCAAAAACTACAATTAAAATATTCATCTGCCTATTTTCACTTTGATTTGATAAAGCCACATAGATGATTCAACTAATGGGTGAAGCAAGGCAGTCATAATCTAAAACTTAGAAAAAAAACAAAAGTATTAATGGAAAAAGTAAGTAATGCATAATTTTTTGAGTAAAATTTCACACCGCTCACACACCAAGTAATCTTAATTAACTCTGGTCCATGTAACATAAAGCTTACCCTTGAAATTGCTCCACGAAGCGACGCCAACTCTAATTCATCTAGTGGAAAATGGCGTACCTGATTGAATAAAAATGAGGGCATGTTTAGCATAAGTAGTAAGGAATAGCACAGTAAAAAAATGCAAGAAATTTAGGCAGAGTTCTAAAACAAATTAACAGTTAAATAAAGTTATCAACCTCCAAGTTGGCTGAATGTAGTGGTCGATAGCAAGCAATTGCTTTCAGCTGACCTTTCTGCAGAGAAAATGAAAGCAACTTTCCAGCTAAATTTTCTTCGGAAGTTGATCGCAAAGGTCCTACGAATTCAACTGCAAGACTTTCATCTGGTCGGCCAGTAGCATCAAACTGCACCACCAATTAAACCAAAGGAACAAGGTTGTCTCCATTTCATATTAAGAGAAGCAGAAGCCATTGATGACGTTAAACATGATGCTTTAATGTTATTGTGTCAGATCACCGAGCATAGGAGAAAGCATAGAAAGAACAAGCAGCATTTCTTCAATCATACAGTATCTTGTGCTCAGCTTATGATTCTAATCTCAAAAAAGAAAGAAGAATCTGAAGAAAACAATGGGGGATGTTCTCTGTTTATGAAACAGATTTTAGTCATAAGTTATAACAAATGTTAATATCCACAAAGGTTAAAAATGACCAGTACAGACTTGCTTTAATTCCACAAAACGAACAAGTTCATGCCAGTTACGCGAACTAAAAAAATATGTCTAATTGGTAGTCCAATTTAGGCCGAGTGATGTGGCCAAACCAATATTATCATCATAAATTACTAAGAATGCACAAATTGGTGTAATAGAGCTGTGAGAGAAACCTTGATGCCGTCAGATCCAATGTTCAGTACTCCAATCAGCTGAGGAGCAAGCATAAGTTGATTGAGCTTCAGGCCTGAAATTGAAACGTCACCGGAGATACTACTGGTATCTTCACCGTCCTTCACTGGCGGCACTTCCAAGGTAGTGTCAGCTTGCAAGAGTTGGTCGTTAATGTTGCAGCTGTTCTTGTTAATCTTCCCCAGAAACTTAATCCTACCTGTTGCTTTCAAATGCACTGGTCTCAGGGAATCAAAAGCATATGAAGAAACTGAATTGAAAAATTCAAAATTCCGCATTCTTAGATCCAACTCGACCCCTTCAACAGAGAAAGGCAGGGCAACCGCTTGACCACACTCTCTCCATTTTAACCAGTTGCCATCAGGATACGAGGTAAAGACTTTAGTGTACAGTTCAAAAGCAGCGGAGGAAGAATTAATAGAAATATGATCAGGAGAAATTATGACATCTCCACGAGCATCAGAAAGTGATCCCTCCGCTCTTGGTGCAGTCCACTTGATATCAAATCTCCTGCATTCATACAACCAGTTTCATGACACCTTTTTATTTATAATGTAGGGAACCCTACCGAGGCGGGTAAACCCAATGCCCTACCGCAATAGTCTGCAAACCACGGTAGGGAGGTAAGCCACATTTGGCAAGCCATATGTGACAGACTCATGTCGCTGAGCGGATTTGAATTCATGATCTTTGAGTGCAATTGTCACTCTTAGAACCACTAGGTCAACCCCTCATTGACTTTCATGACACCTTTGTATAAGAAATGCAGGTTTTTTCTCAGGAAGTTGTTATTCCATCGAGGTCACACATCCATAAAACATTAGAGAGCATAAAAGAAAACTTACGGTCTCAATAACGGGCCAGAAATCTTTGTTTCTCCGTTCAGATCACCTAATTTGAATGGCATAGTCTGAAGATAGCCCGGTATATACCGATGCACAATTTTATCAAAACAAAAGTTGCCTGAAAAGTTGACATCCATTGCTGTGTCATCAACCTCACCCTGCAGTAACCGGACACTGAGATCAGATTAAACAAAAACTCAAATTACTATGATGCAAATATAAATATTGATTAAAGGAGAAGATAAAAGAATAATTTTTTATAATTCGAGGTCAATGTCGAGAACAACTGATTGATTTGAAGTTAGACGTCTGAATTTGTGTATCTTAGAACATAACAATAAAATCCAAGTTGGGCATTACATTTAAACGAAACAGTTCATTATTCGAGAATCGAGATACATATCCACCATCCACCCTACATAAACTACAGATAATTAACTTAAGTAGAATGCAAAAGAAGAATTTACTGACATGTCTTATTCCTATTCAGTAATACATAAAAAAAATATCAAATACCTCAGGACAAATCCAAGCATTCCCTGCTCCACGAATTTCACCACCATCAACCAGTGTAGCTCTGA
>JAOYMZ010000018.1:699113-725983 GCA_025802335.1 Pinguicula primuliflora | reverse complement strand
CTCTGGATCACGGTTTACATGGCAGAGGGGTACATGTCATGAGCGTATTGACTGGGTTCTTGCTTTGGCTGATTTTGTTAGCTTTTTTGACACAGTAGTCCTACAACATCTACCTAGAATTGCATCGGATCACTCACCAATTTTATTGAACTACAAATGGCACGATCAGGTTAGACGGGTCTCTCCCCAATTCTGCTACATTCGAGTCTGGGAGTTTCACAAGGAATGGAAGGGATGGCTGCAAAGTCACTAGGAATCGAATATCCCGCTCGAGGACGTCCTGGATCACCTGACACACTGTATAAGTGACTGGAAGCTTAATTATTTTGGAGACATTTTTAGATAAAAAAGAGGAAGCTCATAAATAGGATTGCGGGATTGCAGAAGGCAATTGCACATCATCCATCTAAATATCTTTGTGATTTGGAACACCAGTTACTGCAAAAACTAGAGGAGACCCTGTCTAGTGAAGAGATGCTCAGGAAACAGAATGCTAAATGTAGCTGGGTCACATTGGGGGACCGTTCTACGGCATACTTTCATGCTATGCACAAAAAATGAAGGTCTTCCATCCATACTAGCAGTGTTCAGCTGGAGCCCAACTTGTGGTGTTCTGATAGGGAAGTGCTGTTAAGGGAGGTTACCACTTACTACTGTAAGGCTTTTGGGGATGATTTAAATCGCCAATTGGATCCTCTTCCACAGTTTTGAATTCGGGGAAGATTTGCACCGATACCTGAGGATCTGAAAACACTTCTCATTCGTGCTATTGATCCCCTTGAGATCAAAAAGGCTGTGTTTGATATGGACCCTGATAAAATGCCGGGGCCAGATGGTTTTCCAAGTTGTTTTTATCAGCACAATTGGGAAGTAATATCTTTGTCAGTAACTCGATTTGTGATGCAGGTTTTCAATAAGGGAGTAGTGCCAGGGGCTATAAATAAGGCGATGATTTCTCTCATACCCAAAGTCACAAATCCGGAGACTTTTGATCAATTCAGGCCAATAAGCCTTGTCAACATCTCAGCTAAGATTATCTCCAAACATATTGTAAACAGGTTAAAGTTGATTATGCCTATATTAATCTCCCCTAACCAATCTAGTTTTGTGCAAGGGCGGGTCATCTTCGAGAATATAATTGCAGCCCAGGAGGTAATACACTCTATGCGCAGCAAGAAGGGAAAGAAACAATACATGGCTATTAAGATTGATCTTACAAAAGCTTTTAATAGGCTTGAGTGGGATTTCATCGCTGACACTTTGCAGGATGCGCAAATCCCCCCATTGTTAGCCAAAGTCATCTTATCTGCTCTGGAAATTGGGACAACCCAAGTCATTTGGGATGGCGTTCGGGGTCAGGAATTTTAGCCTCAGCGAGGTGTCCGACAGGGGGATCCTATATCACCTTATCTATTTATCTTGTGCCTTGAACGATTAACTCAAGCTATCCAGGAGGCGATAGACCTAGGTCTTTGGTAGCCGCTCACATTTGGTGGAGGTAAGTGGACACTCTCCCACCTGCTATTCACTGATGATCTTATTCTGTTTGCAAAAGCTATAACCCAACAAACTGCTCTTATACGGGAAATCTTGAGGGATTTTGCTCGCTCCTCGGGTCAAACTATCAACCAGAGTAAATCAATCTTCTGGACATTGCCTAGTATAACTGCCATTGAACAAGCCTTGGGCATCAATCGGGTGGACAACTTGGGAGTTTATTTGGGGATGCCCATTATTCATGGCAGAGTAACAAAACAGTCCCATGGAGGTGTTCTTGTCAAAATGAGGAAGAGGGTGTCAGCCTGGAATGCAAAGAAACTCTCCCTAGCCGGTCGTTTAGTCCTAAGCAAATCAGTTCTGGCAACAATCCCTGTTTATCACATGCAAATAGTGGCATTACCGGCAGTCGTTGCACATGAAATAGACAGGGAGATTATCACATTCCTATGGGGGCACAACAAGTCTTCAACCGCAATCTTTGGTTAGCTGGGAGGTGGTTTGTACCCCAAAAAACCAGGATGGTTTGGGGTTGCGAACCTCACGTGATGCAAACCTATCGCTCTTATTAAAACTTGCTTGGGACTTATACTCCAATGCCCCCAAACTTTGGACTAAGCTGTTTTATGCTAAATACAACTTGTCTTGTGGCGCAGGTATGGAAAATCAGTCTGTGATCCATGGCGGCTCACATTTATGGGGTCACATCTCTCGTCTGCTTGAAGTGGTCAGAGCCAACTCAAAGTGGGTAATTGGTGATGGTTGCAATACCCGTTTTTGGAGGGATGTCTGGCACCCGTTCCATGCACCGCTACATCTAGCGGCTATGGTACATATCCCGCAGCAGGATATGGACTTACCTGTCTCTGTTTTTGTGGACAGCAATGGTTTCTGGGATATTCAAGGTTTAAGCGCAATCCTTCCATCCAACATGATTGCTCAAATGGTATCGCTCCCACCACCCTCACCAGAGGCAGGAAGGGATTTCCCTGTCTGGAGCCCCTCCCCAAGTGGACGATTCACTTGCGCATCGACTTTGGACACTATAATACGGCCCATCACCATGCCCGCTGATCCTATATGGCAGGTCATTTGGTCTCTCAATATCCCCGAGAATATCAGAATATTTCTATGGAAGCTTGCACATAATGTTCTCTGGACAAATGCGGAATGGCATCGCAGAGGGATCTTGGCCTCAAATTGCTGTCATGTATGCTCCCGAGCAGAAACGTCCCTGCATATGCTTCGTGATTGTGTCCGTTGCCGAGAGATATAGGACAGTCTTTGTGCTACCCTTCCGATCACCTTTTATAAGAGCACATCTATAAGGGATTGGATACACTGTAATCTATCAGCTCCTACAAACTCATCTTATTGGCTGATCCTCTTTGCTACAGCGTGTTGGAGATTATGATTGTCCCGGAATAATGAAATTTTCAATGGACATGCAATAGTAGGTAGGGAGATCTGTCCATCTATTTATGCTACTACTGAGGAAACAATACGTTTCTTCGCGTATCAGGCTACACAAGTTGCGAAACGTAATGCTGCAATGGATTATCTCCCAAATCTGGAAGAGACTTTGTTAGGCCCAACCGGGCATTGTGGAATGGTTTTCAAGTTTCAGGTTGATGGTGCAGTCTGTCGACATAACAACCGAGCAGCTTGTGGGGGTGTTCTTAGAGATGGCCAGAGCAACTGGATTCTGGGTTTTGCGGGTAGAATTGGATCATGTGAGAGCTCCACAGCTGAATTATGGGCAATCTATCATGGAATCTCTGCTGTCCAATACCAGGAATTGAAAGGAGGGATTATAGAATCTGATGCAAAAAATGCAATCTTAGCTATCAAGGGCCGCAGGGAAGACTTGCTCAATGGTTCTCTAGTTCGTTGCATCCGTCGCCTGCTATCAGCCTGCAACACCTCCTTAGTATACCGAAAGCGTGCAATCCTGCAGGAAGCCGATAATCTGGCCCAAAAGGGGTTGAACCATGACTCTTTACAAATATTTTATTTCAAGGAGGAGTCACTCTTGCTTGGATGCGAGCTCACTAGTCTGAGACGACTCCTCTGGACAGATCAGACCCCAAGCCTTGTGCTTGCTGATGCAACATCATCCCCAAACTCTCTGGTACAAACCCCGAGGATCCCACATACTGAAGTGCACCCCAGGACTACCGGTATTATGTCTCAGCAACTTGGAAAATGTTTTGTATTCAAACCGCCTTGAGGGGAGCTTCTATACTTTTATTTTCTGATTTCTAACCTTCTGTATTGTCTGGCCTTTCAAGTCTTCAATTATATGGGCGATGCTATTTGTACAAACACCAAACCGAATTTTAAACCGAATTTGACAATTTTGCCCCCACTAAGCACAGTAACACGCTTCGGGCCATGAGATAATTTTGTCAATTCATAACATTTCGGTCCCATCCTTCGGTTTCTGTTTGTACGAATCGCATTACTCCAATTTTATATATAAAAAAAAGAAATTTCCATTATTTTCATTATTTCTTTTTTTTTTTTTTGCGGAAATTAACATCCAAAAAACTAAAAAAAATCAATAGTTGCAGTCGCAAGTCGCAACATCTGTAAATAATATTTTTGATTTTTTTTTTTTGACAGAAATGGCATTACAAAAAAATAACCCTCTTAAATACTTCCCGAAATTTGCCCCTATCTGGCGCTAGGGATTTCTGTTTCTCTCTAGCGCCCGATTTGAGAAAATAAGGGAATTACAAATACATTATATGTTTTTGGGGAAAAAGGAAAAGGTAGGATTGATCAAATTAGGGCTTCTAATCGGTGCTGAATTTTCTCATCCTCCGTCTCCAATTCCTCTCAAATTAAATCACGTATCTTCATCGATCTCCACTTCTTCGATGTCCCAGTGGCTACAATTATGCTTGAAGGTATGCTTCATCCGTTTAAATGAACCGGTAGTACATGCATGTCTGATTTATCAGTATATGGGAATAGCTTCGTGTTTTCATGGTCGCTTATTCACTCACGATCACGGTTTCTTTGAGAAAATAACTTGCCTTTGATAAAGTTTATTAAAGTTTGGTGGAACTTTTTTTATGGCTATTTGATATTTTCTGGTGGACTTGTGTTGGCAGATCTGAATGGGGCATGTAAGTAAAAATGAGTATGCTGGGGTGATTAGGTTGGGGGATTGTTGATGGAAAGTAGCACGAAGAAGCATGAGGTCGTTGATATTCCTAAGAGAAATCGTTCTTTGGATCTCAAAAGCCTTTATGAGTCTAGGGTTTCTAGAGTGAGGAACACTAAGAATAATATTTGTGAGGATAATGACAATGAAGACGCTAAGAAGAAGAAGAGGAAAAGTAGAAAAGAGGTTCCTTTGAGTTGTTTCCAGTCTGATAATAAGAAAACTAGGAAGGAGGAGGTTAATGGTTTGGAACTAGAGATAGGTTTTGGACATAAATCAAGTGGCAAGAGTGAAGGTTTGCATGGGGTCTCCTTAACTTTTGTTGAGAGTGGAAATGCCTTTATTATTCCTAAGCGCCCACGTGGTTCTGTGAGGCGGAAGAAGTTGGATTGCAATCGAGTTCATGAGCCTTTGAAAATTCCCAGTTCGGTTGACCATGTGGAAAAATTTAAATCTAGTCTTACTGATTCTGCATATAAGTCCTGTCCAAATGACGAATTAGTAAGGTCAGACACTCTCTCTGCTGTTAATTATGGTGTTTCAAGTTTGCAATCTACTGAAAAGGTCAGTGATTGTATCTCAAAAGAAAAGAATAAAATCGTCTCAAATACGAGTGTGAACATCCGTTGTTCAAATGCAGAATTAAAGCAGAAGGTGGAAGCTGATGAAGTTAAAGAAAACTGCAGTGGTCGTTCGGGCTCTATCAGGCATGATGTGAAAGAAGAAAAATCAGAAGAAACATTAAAGAAAAAAGCAGATTCAAAAATTAGAGTGAAGTCGAGTAGGCCAAACTTAAACTCTAAGCTCAAGGTTGGGGTTGATGAACATAAGGCAAAGAGAAATTCAGTATCAGAAACTGCTGGGAGTGTATTGAAGGATTATGATCCAGAATCAAAATCTAAAAAGGTGGAAATAAAATGCTCTATTAACGCTACGAATTCAAAATTAAAAGCGAAAGTTGGATCTGTAGCTGTGGCAAAAGTTGATGTGCCAGCTCCTGTTCGGGAAGAATGTAGTCTTGCTGCAGATGATGGAGATGCATTGATAAAAAAACGGCGGAGGAGACGTAGGAGAAAAAAAGATGTAGTGTTTGTTAGAGATTCTGGTGAAACCTTGAAGAAGACATCTGAGCCTCCTGCTAGTAATTCAGTCTCGAATAATCACTTCGTTGATTTGCTAGATGATGACGATGAAGATGATGAGGAGAACCTTGAAAAGAATGCAGCGCGGATGCTATCATCTAGATTTGATCCCAGCTGCACTGGTTTTTCATTAAAGAGATCTTCAGCATCTAAGAGAGCTGATGGATTATCCTTTCCAATTTCATCAACTCGGGAATCCTTCGGTAGACATGCAATTTCATTTGGTGGTGGGGACTATGCATCTGCTCTTAGACCCAGAAGAGAAGATAAAGGCAAGGGCGTGACGAGGAAACGGAGGCATTTTTATGAAATTCCTCCTGGGGATTTGGACCCATACTGGGTTCTGAAACAGAGAATAAAAATATTTTGGCCACTTGATGAGAGTTGGTATTATGGCCTTGTGGATGATTATCACTCGGAATCTCAGCTTCATCACATAAAGTATGATGACCGAGATGAAGAATGGGTTAATCTTCAAGAAGAGAAATTCAAACTCTTGCTTCTTCCAAGTGAGGCTCCTGGAAGATCAAAAACTAGAAAGCGATCTACAGGGACAATTGATTCACAAAGTAGGCACACAGTACGACAAACAGATGACTCCAGTTTCATGGAGAACTCCCTTGATTCTGAGCCCATTGCATCTTGGCTTGCGACCCAATCACAGCGCGTGAAAACTTTCCCCAACGCTTTGAAAAGACAGAGAACCTCACCAGAACACCAATCTCTTGGGTCTCCATTGAAGGCTCTGGGAAATAAGATGGAGTCAGATTCTGCTCAGGAGGAGGATGTAAGAAATTATAGAACAGCAGATAAATCTCTGCTTTTTGGTGGTTCTCAAAGAGGAAAGAATGTGGTGTACGTCAGGAAGAGATATCACAAGAAAAGTTTAGGAGGCAGTTCTTCTGCCAGAAATGTTAAATCATGTGGAAATGCTCCGTGGAGCGTTACCCCTCTTGCCAACTTAATGGATAGCTTAATGACAAGAAAAGAGGCTGAACATTATGTTTGGATGAATTTGAAAAAGCAATTGTGGTCATTTGATAACAGAGGAATATTGAGATTAGATGATATGTTGGTGGAGTTTAAAGATTCAAGATTTGAAATTTGCCTACATGCATTACCAGCTCTTGGATTTTCTCATGAAATGAGGGCTTTGGTTCATGAAACATTTATGCTTCAGCATGGGGTTGTTGTGACTACCTCACCTGCTGTTCTCCTGGAGATGCTTTTCATTGATAATAATCTTGGTCTGAAATTTCTCTTGTATGAGGGTTGCATGAAACAGGCTATAACCTTTGTCTCCTTAATCTTGATTGTTTTTACTCAATCTAATGGTCATCTGAGTGGCGAAATGACATTGCCTGTGACCTCAATAAGGTTCCGCATATCTAGTGCCCAAGATCTAAGGAAGTGGCATGTCTTTGCATTTTACAGTTTCTCCGGGTTGCGAAGCGCAAAATGGCTGTACCTGGACTCTGAGATTCTGAAGCACTGTCTTCTCCTAAAAAAACTATCCGTCTCAGAGTGCACGTATGACAAAATAAAGGAACTCGAGTATGGGAGTTTTCAGCAATGCAAACCTCATGAAAATTTGGTAATTTCCTCAAATTTAGTATGCAATTCTTTTATCGATGCAATTTTTTAACTGTAGCAATGGGATTTTCGGGAATAAAATTTTTGTTTCTTTCTTCTGAGACTCCGTTAATGGTATTTTTATTTCTAAAACAACAATTGTTTTTATCATTCTTGAAAGTAATTATCGGCAGCTCACCAGCTCAATGATTAGTTTTGAGATCAAAACTGTTAAATTATTGAAACCACTTCCCAACATTAATTCGAGTTTTTTTTTTGTGAATTCATGAATGATATGTGTATGTATAGGATGCAGTCATTTATTCTCTGCTTGCATAGTATTTTTGATATAGTTGTATTTGCCATCATCACATGTTTTTCATCTTTATTTGAACTGGTGATTTTGTTGAATGTTTTCTATTTAATTGGTTATATTGTATCTAGATAGTGAAGTTGGCAATTTGCACAACTCTGTTTTTTCAATAACAATTGTCGTCCCTACTTTTGTTAGTATTCGAGATCGAGAAAGAAATCTGTACCGGGCATTCTGCCTATCGGTGTTTCACGGGAAGCCTATAATTCAAGATTGAGTCAGTCTGCTTATCTACTTTCCGCAAAGCCTGGAAAAGCTCCTCAATTTGCTCTTTCTTTTACTGCTGCCCCTACCTTCTTCCTCACTCTGCATCTGCAGATGCTAATCGAAAGTAGTTTTGCGTGGGTGAACCTCCATAATCCGGATTCGGTGAGTTCACCAGAAAGTTCAGAAAATGGTGGCGGACAAGTTGCTCGATGTGCTCAATATGGCCCCCATGTAGTTTCCCTCAATGACATTGCGATTCAACATAAAATCAGAATTTTTGAGTCCGAGACTCCTGCTTCCAGAGGTGTACTAAGTTATGACAGGGTCCAACAGGCTGATACTACACTGACTGGAAATGCTTCTAAGTCTTGTAATTCATCAAAGAAGCGCCTGAAGTGGAATCTAACCGATGATGGAATTCCAGGCTGTTCGAATGAGTTTACTGAAAGTACACCAGGAGTTATTTCTCAATCACCAGAGCTTGAGCCTATGAACCGGGAGATCTTCGTACAGATACCTGCTTCCGAGATAATGACTCTTAAATCTGCATCCTCCAATTCCCGGATTGGTTTGCCATCTAGTGACCTTCTTATTGGCATTCCGACCTTTGATGGAACAATTTCTCTGTCTGGTCAGATATCTGATGATGGTTGGAACCACCATGAGGACTTTCTCCATAACTCGAGTCCTGCTGATTCTAGAAAATCATGGAAACGTGGTAGAGGCAGTTCTTTTTCGTCTCTCATTGGACAACACTCTCTATGGTCCGATGGGAATTCAAACACCATGCCCAGCGGATTCAGCAATGGACCGAAGAAGCCACGCACTCAAGTCCAGTACACATTGCCTTTTGCAGATTATGATTTCAGCTCAAGGCATAAAACGCCCAGCTCTAGGTCTCTGCCATGCAAACGAATCAGGAGAGCTAGCCTGAAGCGGATTTCTGATGGTTCTGGGAATAACCACAAAAGTTTGGATTTTCAAACTTGCATTGTAAATATTCTAGTAACTCATGGAGACAAAGGGTGGAGAGAATGTGGAGCACATGTTGCCTTGGAGGTTGCTGATCATAATGAATGGAGATTGGCAGTTAAACTTTCTGGGCTTACAAAATATTCGTATAAAGTGAAACATATTCTGCAACCAGGTTCTACTAACCGCTACTTGCATTCCATGATGTGGAAAGGGGGGAAGGACTGGGTACTGGAGTTTCCTGACCGCAGTCAGTGGATGCTTTTCAAGGAGATGCATGAGGAGTGCTACAATAGGAACATTCGTGCTGCATCTATGAAGAACATCCCCATTCCTGGAGTTCGGCTGGTTGAAGAGAGTGATGAATATGGAACTGATGTCCCATTTGCTCGGAATTCTACAAAGTATATAAGGCAGGTTCAAACTGATGTTGAAATTGCAATGGATCCATCGCGGATTTTGTATGACTTGGACAGCGATGATGAACAGTGTTTGATGAAAAACAGTAATCCAACTGGTGAATGTACATGTGAAGAGATATCTGAGGAGTTCTTGGAGAAAGTGATGGACATGTTTGAGAAAATTTCATATGCACGGCATCGTGAGAGCTTCACGGATGCTGAAATCGAAGAGCTTCTTGTGGGAATAGGGTCTATTCAAGCTGGAAAAGTTGTATATGAACACTGGCGGCGTAAGAGGGAGAAATTGGGTATGCCTCTAGTAAGACAGTTGCAGGTACCAAACACTAAACTTTCAATGGGAGCTGGTAATAATACTCCATTTATGTATTATATTTTATTGATAGACAAAGGATAATTACAAAGTTTATCGCAAATGAGAAGTTAGAGCTGTTTGTAGGATTATATCTTTTTTACTAGATGATGATGCAGGGTATGTGCCAGTCTTCGGTATCTATGAACGCACATCGTTCATTTTGGATGTCTTTTTTTCATGTTTTTCTTCCTTACTGAATCTTGTAATTGTTTCTTATGACTTTCTCCATTCAGCCTCCACTTTGGGAAAGGTACCAACAGCAGTTGAAGGAGTGGGAAAATACAGTTGCTCGAGCCACGTCTGTTGTTTCTGATGTGAGTCATGAGAGGCTGTCTCCGCCCGAAAAACCTCCCATGTTTGCTTTCTGCTTGAAACCACGAGGCTTAGAGGTTCCTACTAACAAGGTTTCAAAACAGCGCTCCCAGAGGAAACTTCCCGTTTCCGGATCACACCATGTTTCGACCGGGAACGAGGACAACCTTCATCTGTTTGGTAGTCTTCAACATTTAATATCTTACTGCTGTTCCCTCATATTTTTCATTGTCCATTTTCTCTTTAAGTTTCATTACCTAACTATTAAATTCATAATTGCAGGGAGAAGATCAAATGTACATGCTTGTATAGATGAGAAGATGTTGCATGCTAGCAGCGTGCATTATTCTTCTGATGTTTCGCCGTCACTCCTGGCATCGACAAGAGTATTATACCCACAGGATGCACATTACTCATTAAGCATCGACGCATCCGAGTGGAGAGGTAACCCAACATTTTACAAGAACAGGCCAAAGAAGCTTGTAACATACCCACCTCTTCCCAACCAACGGATTATACCCCCCAACCCGATAAGAACGGGCGAACGAAATGGAGTCCGGATATGGGATGGCGGTCCGCCGGAGTCATTCCCGCCGAAGCACTACTATTTTGGAGGGCAACACCCTGCCCAAACATCCCAGCATCTGTATAATTCAGAACTTCATGAGTTTCACCTACGTGATGCATCCGGGTCAGCAGCTCACGCACGTAGCTTGGCTAAGCTGAAGAAACTGAAGGCTCAAAGATTGTTTTGTAAAGCTGATTTAGCCATTCACAAAGCAGTGATTGCTTTATTGACAGCGGAGGCAATCAAAGATTCTTCAGAGAACTCAGAGGACAGAAATTAGAAAGTGGGTTACATTACAGCACTCCTCCAATGTGCATTTCTGAAGAGAAATAGTTATCCGTTATCAAATTATTTCCTGTTTGATAAGGTGAGAAGGCGTTGAAGCTGTCCAGTACGGAAACATGCACCATCTCTACTATTTTTATTCTAAGGCATTTTTTGGTAGCTCTTCTCTGCACTGATTTTTGATCCCATTGTGGGGTGCTGTGGTAGCTTGTTCAGTTTTTCAGTCGGATAACAAATTTTATAGCGTTGTGCAGGTGATGATGATGAGGGATGTTGTTTGGGGTTGGTCTATCTTTGTTTGTATATAATTCTCCTTTCTCTTGCTACTACTTTAATAGGAAAAAGGAGGAAGCAATAGGGCATGTATTTTTTTTCCCCTTATGAAACTTAGAAACATAAAATTTTCTATTAATTTTTTCCTTCGCTGTACTGTAACGAAATGAAGCTGGTTTTTCCACTTGATTACATGGACTAGCCCTGGCTTATTTGTACTACTGTCTGACTCACTGTTCGAGAATGCACTGCCGAGGTAGTCGGGACGCCCACTTAGGCGGCATTTTTAGGCTGGGCGGCCCGTCGGGGCGGTCCACGGCCTCTGTTCGAGAAGTAGGTCGCATAGACCGCCTAGGTGCTAGGATATCGTCATCCGCCTTACCCGAATTCCTGCTTATGCTGCTTATTTAGCCGCTTAGGTGGGCACCTAGGCCGCTTACGCACTGAGTGGTACCTGTCCGCTCAGAATTTGCTTAACGCTTTCTCGAACACTGCCAGCGGCTGGGCAGACGTCGGGACGGTCCAACGGCTGGGCGGCCGCCCACAGCTAGCAAATTTTATTTTTTTAAAATAAATAAATTGTCTTCTTCATTACGGCCGGGTGATTTTTTTGGTTCCGACCGCTCCGCTTCTTCCTTCCTATTTCTGGAACATTGGTCTGACTTGACTATACCATAAAACGAAACAAAGGCAAAAAAAAATGAAATCTATTTCCAACAAACATGGGAAGCCCTGCGCATGAAAAAATAAGAGACCAACCGACGAAACCGCCAGTATTCCCTCCTTGCCCCTCATTGCCTGTGAATATTTGCAGCGAAAAAACAATGCTTTCCTTTTTCTTTCGCATCTCAATGCAGCTCGGGAAAGAAGCTATTTTCATTCAGTTTTTTCTGTTTTCCTACCAACAACTGCTTGAGAGTTCTTGGTTCGTTTCTTTTCTTTTATCACCTCTTGCAGCAGCTTGTTTGGAAGATACGGTGTGGGCTGGAAAGAAAGAATGCTTCGGCATCTCAAGGAAGAAGACAGAATTGAGATGATTATTCGAGGTCTTCTGAAGCAACCAGAGAATAAAAGATGCATCAACTGCAACAGTTTGGTATGATTTCAAGATAGTAAATACCCTTTTTGCATAATGATATAGATATTGACGAAAATTTTCTAATCCGGGACATTATATTCTGGATTATTGCCCTTACGTCCCGAATTCTAATCGTGGCCGTCTATTTGTTGATCTGATGGCCAGGAGTGAATCACTTAGTTTTTAAACGTTGTTGTTGATCTTGCTCATCGGATAAACAATGAACGACCAACATTAGAGTTGAGGACGGTCCGTCATATACCGTCCCCGAACAAAAAATTTCTCTAGATATTGCTATGTAGATGAAGAGCCATGATTTCTTCTTCATTAGACATTAATGTTGATAAAATGTATCCAGGGGCCTCAGTATGTCTGCACAACATTCTGGACATTTGTCTGCACAAATTGCAGCGGAGTGCAGTAAGTGTTATCAATTCATCATGGATTATTCTCTCGTCGATCGTTTTTTGATAGGTAATGTTGTTGAGTGATTTGAATCCGTGACCTTTTCTTGTTGATTGTTACTTTTACTGCCTTAAATATTCCAGTCGGGATTTCACGCATCGAGTAAAGTCGGTGTCAATGGCGAAATTCAACCCAGAAGAAATCATGGCTCTTCAAGCGGGTGGAAATGAGGTTAGAGTCTCTACACAAGACAAGACAAAGATAGCCATGATTCATTTGATTCATTTCTATGTATAAATGCTTACAGAGGGCAAGGCAAATTTATTTCAAAGATTGGGATCCTCTGCGTAATCATTACCCTGATGGCAGGTACGTAAAATTGTCGTCTGAGGTAACTCACCGCATACTATGCAGTGCCCATGTGGCACTGCAGGATTGATGCGACAGGTGGGCCGGTGTTCAACAACTTTGCACGGCCCACTGACCAGCCAATCCCGCAATGTCATAAGGCCACAACACACTATGGCCTCTTCCTCCAATATGTCTTGCATGAAGGAAACATATGTCTTAAGACAAATTTCATCTACTTTTCAGAAATTCTCATAGGCTGCGAGAATTCATAAAACATGTCTACATCGATAGAAAGTATGCAGGTGCAAATAGTTTTGGCAGATCACCAATGACAAAGTTGGTATGCCTATTTATGCATTTTGTTCCCACACGATAACAGAATTAGTAGATTTTAATGCTGGAAACATGGGTGGTGCCTTACTTCATTTACATTTACATAGCAGGAGTCTGTAAGTAACTCCAGCAATCAGCTTCCTTCAGAAAGAACTAGGGACACATTTCATGATCGTTGTCCACTTGAGAGACCAAGTCCTTCTCCTTCTCCAAGGAACAAAGGGACAATTTTTAAAGATATTTTCGAGGAAAGAAGTCTCCAAGCCATTCAGGAACCTCCAAGATCAAGCAGACAGAAGAATAGGTTGGCTAATTTTGAGATTGTTGATGACAGGTTCCGAGATGATGGGAAAGTGAAGCGATACGAGAGGTACTCAAGTAAAGAATCTAGAGCCGGAAGCATGTCTCCGTGTTCCGTAAGGAGTACGAGTCTTCCAGCCATACGCCCTGTCAAAGAATTTCTAGAGAAGCAGGTTTCATTGACAGTTGGTGGAACTCATAAAGCTAATGATGGCAAGGATGTTGAGGCATCTGCAAAAGGTCAAGTGAGTTCATTTCTTCTGGAGTAGTACGAATTTTTAAGAAGGGATTATGTTGGAAAATGCCAGCAAAAAAAAACACAAATGCTATACCGCACGAATTTTTTGCCATAAGAAACGCAAGAATCCAACGTGACAGAACGTGATTGTATGGCCATACAGTGTATCCCACCCCATGAACGAATGGTATGTTGTCATATGTGTTTCTTGTGCTTCTTGCGGCCAAATTTTGTCCCGTATAGAACTTCTGGCAAAAAAATAGCTCTTTCCTCCTTGATGATTTGGCAGTTTTCTGTGCTTCCTTCTTTTTCCAAGGGTTACCTATAGGAAATAGCATTGGCTGTGGTCTGCTGGGAGAAGGGTCAACTCTAGAACCCTTTTCCTATGAAATATTTAAGAAAATGCTTCACTTTGGTATGTGTTCCATCAATGCAGAAGGCGGCCGAAGCTCCAGGTCCAGTGGAGAAAGTCGAAACACTAAAAACTATGGAGGCGAATGAATCCGGGATCTCTTCAAAATGTCGGGTGAGTTAACGCATCGATGAAGATGAAGATGTTATTGCTATATGCCTGAGGCCTGAGCTGATTGATGCTGATCATGGATGGATATGTTTATCAGTATGTTAAGTTTGGTGTTTATCATTTCATTGCAGAAGGCACCTGATGTTCTTCTAGAGCCTACTACTGTTGGGCTACAAATGCAATCAAGGACTATAAATACGAGAAACCTGTCAGAGTGTATAGCCAACTCCGAGCCTAATTGCAGCACAGCAGAACCTCAGATAGTACAACCAATGAGCTTAAAAACCAACAAGAAAAGCAGTTCCATTGATTCTTGTGAATCTCAGATAGTTCCTGATCCTCCCCAAATGAATTCCCTGGAATCTTTGTTATATGAACTATCAGTTCCTATGACTTCACCTTCAGTTGGTGGAAATATCTCGTACATAGACCAACATGTAACATATACTGAAGCTAAGGTGCAATCACTAGTCCATTCTTCTTTTTCTATCTTCATTGAAACAGAATGGTGCAACAAGGGATTTTTTGTGGTTATGTTTCTGCATCAGGGGAACAAAGCACCTATATGTGAAAGCATAATCCCAGATGAGAAAGCACCAAATGCTCCGAATCAACGAGATGGATCGACAACTAGTGGAAGAAAAGAACTTCCTGAGGTACTTGTGTGCTTTATATATGACAAACTTGGAATGCAAAAACTTTCCAAGCCATTTTTTTTAAGGCCAAAGGAATTATGGGGTGTAGGAGCTTTTCGCTTTGAATTTCGCCTCCTTCGCACCTCGTGGAACTGGATATGGTATGCATTTCCAACGACCTGTAATGGTATGTCAAAATTCTACTTCTGTAAAATCATTCAAGGGGAAAAAAAAAGTAGAAGCTGAAGTTTCATAAGATATGACAGGAATCTGAAAGTGTGTATTTTAACAGTCTTCAGCTGGTTTCAAATATCCCTTACGACCAGGAAATCCATTCGATATTGCTGATGATGCTTTGCAACTTCAACCCTTGCCTTATGCACCTGGACACCCTTATCAAATGAGCATGCCTCATGGTAAGCGAAAAAAAAGGGGAGGGGAAAAAAGTATGGAAAACTCTATTTGTACAAACACGGGACCGAAATTTAAACCGAATGATGCCAAAATGACTAAATTACCCCCGACCCCGGAATGTCTTGCTGTGCTAAGTGGGGGGCAATTTTGTCATTTTGGCCTCATTCGGTTTAAAATTTCGGTCCCATGTTTGTACAAATAACAATGCTCAAAAAGTATTGTTTGCCTTAAACATACCACGTTGTTTTTCTAAGCACTGATATTGGTTTTGCTGCTGCTCATGTTATTATGTAGTTCCTGGGGCTTATATGGGACAAACCAATAATATGCTCTTTACAAGGTAACTTTTCACTGGTTCTCTTGGAAATGCTTGTTTAAGATATTGCAATTTGTTTTACACCAACTCTCTAACGGGTAGGTTTGAGAAGGCGATCGATCGTCCAGATGTTGGACAGTCGCCCTCCGTCCTGCCCGAATATAACTTAAGTGCCCGCTTTGGCCGTTTATATGGGTGCCTAGCGCCCAGGGTCTGGCCAACACCTTAAGTGCCCGCTTAGGCAGCTTATACAGGTGCCTAGCCGGGCCCGGCGGTCAAAACTGTCCAAGGTCTGGCCAACACTTTCTCGAACATTTTAAAATACTGCAAAAGGAAAATTTAATGAACGTATTATCAGTGTAGGTATGTATCTCAAAATGATTTATCTACCTGAATGCGTATCAAGTTTATGGAACTTGATGATTGTTTGAATAAACTTACTATTTGAACTCTTCTCCTGCAGGCCACAAGGACTTGCCAACATGGGAAACAACAATACCTTGCCATCACTCGATCCTATTCAGCAAGCAACTCGAACAGAAGAATGTTCCTCTTTTGGACGTAATTTTTCATCAACACAAGGAGGAAATCCGTTTGAATAATGACTTTATAGAAGAGTGCACTTATATTTGATGTCTCCTCCCCCTTCATGGATCATGGCTTAAAATCATCATGGATGTTATTGTACCTAATCAAATTTTTATTAAACTCAAGTATAATTTTTATCAAATGGTGAGTTGGGTATTGTAACGAACCAAATTCTCACTTCTGCAGTGATATGGCCCGTTAGGGCAGTGAAGCCCACAGCTCCACCTGAGCCCATCAACAAATCAGACAGATAAGATAACCTTACACAAAACCCATCATTTTACATAGATGACCACTCCACGGTTGCACCTTGATCAACATTCTTCACGCACCTCCCGTGTCTTCTTGATCATTTTCTGCATATTACATAACACAAAAGGGTGGTGAGCTTCCCTAGAAGCCCAGTAGGATTTATTATTCGAATCTACCATATTCCCCTCTTATCTACATTCACATATGAAATATAAGGTTATCAACCACCTATCTAATACTTCCGGTCATCCATATTCCTCCCTCTTGCTCATATACGAACTGCACATCCGGCCAGGTGGATTTACCTCACAAGCAAGTGAATTCTAAGACAGCACATGCAACTCACCCATACAAATTATGCCATGGCCTAACACATGAACTTAGTTACTTAGGTAAATCCAACCAAAAAAAACGAAGAGGTGACCGTGTGTGCTTAGGACATTAACTCTTTCAAAATCTGGTTTTTATTCCTTCCTTCCATATTCATCAAAAATGTGTTCATGTGACTGTTATGTGTTACACTTGCTCATAAAAACGTTCATCCCTCCAATACACCCATTTGTATATGAAATACGAAGAAGATTCACAAGAAAGACTACACATTAGCATAGACACAAACTCACGCAAGCAAGAGTGGTTATGAGCAGGAGCACTCAATCATCCCCCAACCTCAACCCCGCAACACCTCCACGGCACCTCAGCCCAAGAGTGTGCGGGTCAAGCAGGTTGATCGTCTCATGACCGAAGACGGATTTCCAGCAGCACACAACCACCCTGAGAGCGAACTCACTCGCAGCCCTCAGCCAAAGGTAAGCCACTCTCCGTCACCACCTCAGGCGATGCCCACTCCATGACCACCGCAGGTCGTCGGCCAAACACTCAGTCCGATATGCCATCACTAGCTCCTTCCTTCTCGAGATGATCTGGCGCACACAGCACCCGCCTCCCCTCCCATGTTTTGCTCGGTCGCACAGCCCTCCAGCGCACACAACTGCGACCGTACACTGCCGGAAAATAGGAGCTTCCCCAGTGGCTCATAGAGAGCCGTCACACAATGCAGTAGCTCTACGACACTAACAGAAACACCTCCGCACAGGAGGAAAGCACACAACATACATCACCCGAAAAGAAACACACCACATTCATCAATTCACTTGTCACACACATTCACAGAAGGATTCACACACTCAGTCTGACAGCAAGCAAGACACTAAAGTGAATACCAACTGCCGCCCACTGTGAGCAGACCCACCCACGACACCTCAGCCAAAAGCAGGCCGCTCCTGCCACCACATCAGGTGCACGGTCCCACTCCACAACCACCTCAAGTTGTCAGCCACACCAGGCCATCTCCCCACACCACCGCCACGGCACACAGCCACAATACCCAAACACGGCACACAGCCATAGCACACACATTTCTTAGTTTCTCAACTCTCCTCCACATGAGAGAGAGCGGCTCGTCCTGTGCACACAGTGTCGGGCTCGCGCCCTGGCCGGACAGGGCTCCCTGTTTCACATTTCACCACAATCACATAATTTCACAGCAACTATACAATCACAGCTACAGGTCACACAATATTGCTCAATCGTGGTTTAGCAGCCACATTTTATCACCAAAATAGTACACAACGAATATAATTGCATAAACAGCAAGAGACATGAAAGAATAAGAAAGTCACACTCCTGATGCTGGCTACCGCTTACCCCAACCCTCCCCGAAGGTAAGATCCGAACTACCTACCTTACGGCCGTCTTCCCTTGCTAGATGCTAGGCCCTACTTCCTCCAATCTCTTCTTCTTCCCTCTTCTTCTCACGTACACCCTTACAGTCTCCTCCTTGAGTCCACCTTTCCTTCGTAGGAGATTTTACTCCTGCATCGCGAGGGAAAAGGATTGAGCCCTAAATAGAGTGGCTCTCACGCGGAATGAAAAGAGATATGCTACTCATGGGCAAGAACTCTACTAAATTCTGGGTTGTAGGTTTAGGGCAATGAAATTGAGTTGGGCCATATCTTAATTAATGTGACAATGTTTATGGGTAGTCCAATTAGGCTTTTAACTCTCACTATTAAATGAGAGATGGGCTCACTATGAAGCTGCCCATTCAACATTATTCAACTAATTAAAATTCAAAATATCTGATACCTTACAGGTACCTTCCAATATGAAGGTAGAAGATTCGATACTAGAATATTCATATGAACTAATCAAATTTTCATATGAACTAGAATACCAATTTATGACTCCGAATATAATAAATTATGTCCATAAACTCCATGAACATAGTGACGAGTCAAACAACAGGAGGTTCAATTATATCCTTCATGAGAATCACATGGAATGTGTCTAGCAACCCAGATTACTAAAACATGAAATGAATTTAACTCCATGAAACAGACTCCGCACTGCACTTAGCCCATCTTAGCCACGAAGAGCAGCTCTGTTCGATGGCTTTACATACACTACACACGTGAGCCATCAGCAAGTAACTCACGTCAAGGGTGTCCCAAAATCCTTCTTTTATGCATTTGCATCAACAAAACCATGGAACATAATAACTATTCAAATACCTCTATAACAACTTACCACACAAATATGAATAGTTAACAAGTTGGTAATATGCGTAGAATGTAACAAGTCCCACAACTAGAAAATGGCAGTGCCTTGCCCTATCTTAGAGGACATGATCCGAGCATATGGATGAATATCTGGATGATGAGATGTTAGGATTTAAGAGGAAAAGAGACGCAGGAATTAACGTGGAAAAAACCTCTCCAATGTAGAGAGGAAAAAAAACTACGGGAAAATAATTCTATTATGAAGTGTCATCGAGTACAAGTACATGAGGACCTATTTATAGGTACAAATAAATAGAATCCTAAATAGAGTAATATTCTAACATAATCAAAATTTTCAATTTATATGCTTCTGATGTTTCCCACACCCCGAATATTCCAAAGGAGACCTTTTATCATTTACGAAGTTTGTGAAATTTCGAACTGAGTGTCATACCTTTTCGCCTTTGAGCTTGAGAACTTCAAGACTGAATTGGATGACTTACATTTTCCAGTTCTGAATGGCTTTTCATCCGGCAGAACATTTTTATATCGGTCCGTCAGTGTAGAATTTACCCCCGCATAATGCTTTAGCTCATCTTCAGAGGTTAATTCTGCTGATTCCTGCCAATCAACCCCATCTTCAGATCATCTCGTGCATCATTTTCTCGTGCTGCAGACACTGCCTCTTTAAGATTATCGTGGGGCAATTTTTCTGCTATTTTTGCCAGCTGATTCTCTTGTAAAGTATGAACTGATTCCGCAATATCTTCTGACGAGAGCAAAACCAGGGGAGTAAGCAGTTCAGCTGTTTGCCCAGTTTCTGGAAGACTTTGCGCATTCACCGAAGGCAAAGCCGTATTATCTTTAATACTAGTATTCTCTCCAACAGTAACAAAGCTTATAACAGTAGAGGAGAACACATCGTGAATACTAGAATTCTCTCCAACAATATCAGCGGTTATAACTGTAGGTAAGGACACATCAGATTGAGATACTTTATTTTTGGCTGACATCTCAGGAATAGCACGTGCATTAGTAATTTGCCTGTACTGTAGCACTGTTTTTCCTTTGTTTCTTCCAACATCTGTCTTAGTTGGTGGCAGTCTTACTACACCAGGATTTTTAGGCGCCAACACTTTGGATTGTCCATCAGCCGAATGGAGGACTAGTGACCTTTCCTCTTGCAGTGTCCGCAATAGATTACCAGAATTCAGTTTTTCCCATTACCACCCAAACTCGTTTTGGCAGAGGTTATAGGAGATCAACTTCCACATATATTCTGGCTTTACTCGGCCTGATTAAATCCAATGTTGGTTAAATTAAATTAAAATATTAAAATTTAAGATATATTTCAAAATTTATATGTTGAGATATTGAGGAACCGATCCTAAATTTTAATATTGACGCTCATGAGATGCTGTTAAGTACACGGTTAAGATTTGTGCTTTAACAACCTGTTGTATTGTAAATTTGCGGATCTACAATAAAACCAAGAAACTTTCTAAGTTTTTCGCCACTTTTTTGAAAAAACAGAATGAAAGAAATGAAATGCAGTAAGCAAAAAAGGATTGAAATCTGGCACAAGAGTCCAGTTTCCAGAGCAGTATGTAGGTCTCCGAAAAAGCCACAAGACTCTCGAAGAAGGCCGTCTGAACAGAGCCAAAAACCAAGGCAACACTCCAATAACACGGTGGAAACACCACAATCTACAAGCCAACAAAGAAGCTCCAAAATGAGATATCTAGAGTGGAGTTTGGAAGAGAAATGAGTTATGTGAGAATTCACTAAGGCTCTTATGACATCATTCAGCCTATAAGTATTTTCGGGACTTGAACGTATGTGCAATCAAGTTGGGCCTAAACTGGACTGGGCATGAGTCCAAAAATCCCAACGCAAGCCTAAATTTACAAGTCTTAGTTTGTTTCAAGAGCAGCAGGTCCCAATGATTCATCCCCAAAAGCTCACATACTAGATTTTGAGGACATCAACCGCTCTCCATGCCACATGAGCCTATTTATGTTCCAAGAGTTTGATTGTTCCCATTAAAGCAGCAAGGAGTTTATTATGGGAATGGTATCACAACAAGTTAATGCAAGAGTTTATTATGGAAATGGTGTCACCTTATGTGTCACACACAACAAATATGAGTAGTACAGAACAATCTAACATTCTTTGGAGCCATACAATTATAACAGAATACAGACGACACTTCAATGGTGGGGATGTAGAAAGGCACAAGCTATCTAAACCTATTACCGGCACTAATCTGCCATTCAGTTATTGGATAATAGATTCTGGTAAAGCTTACAATGTAAAGAATATCCATTTACAAGATCATCCAACAGTAAAGCTTACAATGTAAGAAGGAAGATTAACAAGCCTAAATGATACAGTTCTTTTGCTAAGTACAATCCGACTCATTTCACAGGTTCAGCAGTATTAGAAGAACAGCTGCTTACACTGACCTGCTTCGACTTCTGAAGGGCAATAAGGGCACTTGAAGGGGCGGGTGTTGTTATTCTTGGACAGCTTGGTGATGGATTGCTTGCACAGGACATGCCCGCAAGATAGTAACATCGGAGGATTTTCATCAGTTGCTTGGTCCCGACTAACGGGACATACAAATATGGAATGGAACTGAAACTCACGATCCAAATCCACTGGCACCGGTAATTGTTTCATAGACTGCCATTCCTGTTTCTTTCCTGTCATCACATTCACCAGCTTCAGAAGAATCGGCAAAGCCTGAACACCGGCTGCAATTGCAATACTTAATGGAGACTCGTAGGAATCCCCTAGAAGATTGCAGAACTCGCGCTGAAGTTCATCGGCTAGTTTGTCCCAGTGTACAGAGGATACTAACTCTGCACATGGCGAGGAATCAAGGCGCCCCGCATATAAAAGACAAAGCATGAGCTTTTGGATTTCAGCCATATGTTTGGGGGCGAACGGAGGAAACACTGATCTAGCGTACTTTATTGCTTCCTCTTTTCCGCTGTTTTGCAAGGTTTCTATGAACTGAAGTCGATGAAGCTTCAACTCGATGTTGGAACCATTTACTGTTAGTTGTTCGTGGTGTCTTGTAGCCCAATTCAGAGCAGGTTTCAGGTTCCGAGACCTCAGAGCTTCCAGTATTTGAAAAAGTTCCAGAAAAGCAGATTTCTTTGCTTCCGCTGCTGCCTCAGATGCCCCTGACTCATCCACGAAACAATCACCGAGGTCAAATTGTCCCTCTCGATATAAGTGGCCTGCAACTATTTGGTTCACGGTGTGGATGTCAAAATCAACATTGCGATAAGCCCTTGAAATGTCAGGAATGAAAGATTTCTCGACAAGCTTTGTATATTTGCTCAATGCCATATTTAGTTCCTTTTGGGTGCCCTCAAGCTGGATGAGTAGAGACAGTTGTTTTAATCTGTCTTTCAGGTTGGCAAGGATCAGCCCATGATCAGGGGATGCAGACTCCTTCTCAGATTGTATTCTGGACAAAGCTTGATCTATTTCTTCTTCAATCTTTTCAACTATTTCTTTAGATTTGGAGGATGAAAGCTTCTGCTTCTTCGTGACACGGTCAAAGGCATCTTTGATGGTATCCAGCTCCATTTCAAAATTCTGCATTTACCAACTGAAACAGTTGCTGGTGTTGTTAGAAATTACAGGTAAATCCACATAAGAAGAGAACAACATCAAGAAAGTACATCTGGACCATAGAGAGGTAAAACAATAAACGGAATGATCAGGTGCAAGCAAACCGTCTTACAACCCATATATTGATGAAAATTGAATTACATGTACCGGCACTTATTGAAGCAAGGACAATACCAGTAGGTTGGAATACATCTACGGACAACCTTTGGCAAAAGTTAGTCTAACCAAACAAAGCAGACTTCTTTTGATAATGCATGAGATTGAAGAGCTAAAATTACTAATACATATTAGTCTAAAGCATTCAACATTACTACATTTTCTAAGTGAATTACTACAGTTTTTGACTAGCTATGAAAATATGTTTTGAATTGGATAGCCTCATAAGAGCTCATGCTTCTCCATTTCCGATGATAATCTTATGCCTTGAGAACTCGCGAAAGATTAGGCATTTAACAGAGTTACAGCAACTACATAACTAAGCAACTGTGGACATTCAAAGCATCAATTTTTAACAAGATGAAATGTAGCTCGCATACAATAGAAGATATACAGAGCTAACTTCTAAAATGAAATACTCAACCAGATAACACAAGAAAGGCTGTAACAGAGAGCCAACTACAGATTGCAACATAAACACTAAGGAGGTTGGATAACAAAACCGTATAAAACAAGGCTTAAAATCCCTAACTTCTCCATACTCAGAAAAGGCGAAAAACCTAAAGTCCGCAGATGTACGCAAAGCAGTATAAAGCAACAAAAAAACTAATCTTGTTTTCTCAATTTCACCACATCGCATAACCTCCACCCACATCTGATGTATCACCAATCAAGTAATACAAGCCAAAACTCAAAATCAATTCATTCAGATCGATCAAAAGAGTATAATAGAGTAAACTAAACGGAAACCAGCAACCGCAAATTAAAATTCGAGAAACACTCAAGTGAATCGAGAATCGAGAGAATAACACTTGGTTACCCCGCGGAAGGAAAAAATATACTCACCAGAAACAAAGAGGATGGAGAGAAAATCCAATGATTGATTGATTGGGGGCACTTCTGGAAGGATGGTTTTAAACCAAGGTCAACTTTTTTTTTTGTAGTTTTAAATTTCTTAAGCGACATTAATTATTAAAAAAATAATTAGAGACTAAATTACTCTCTATGGCCATTTCGAAACCCCGTGGAAACTATTGAATTTTCAGAGCATTAGTTTCGTGAAGTAAGTTGGCTAGAGCGCTTAGGTAAG
Organism: Pinguicula primuliflora; assembly: GCA_025802335.1. Classification (NCBI taxonomy): domain Eukaryota; kingdom Viridiplantae; phylum Streptophyta; class Magnoliopsida; order Lamiales; family Lentibulariaceae; genus Pinguicula; species Pinguicula primuliflora. Next base: position 701,948 of record JAOYMZ010000018.1, on the reverse strand, counting down.
GTCTAAGTGGTAGTTACTTTCTGCCTTGTTCGAATTACTGTCTAGGTCGTTTAATAACACGCTAAGGGGGGCGAATAAGCCGCATAAGTGCTGAATGGATCCTGACCGTACAGGGTTCGCCTACCGCTTTCTCGAACACAGGTTATAAGTACCATAAAAAAACAGGCATCATTAAAATCATTAATTATTGTAATTAAGTGTGATCATCGCCCTTTAGAAGATTGGTGGATATGAAATCGAGTTTCTTGTGGTTTTAACCGCTTTGGTGGCGTGTCTATATATTAACCCTTCTCATTTGACCTTTATATAAAAACCTGATTAATCATTTCATGAATTAGTGCACAGTTTATTAAGTTTTTAAATAATATTATACTTGCATTATATTATTTGATACGAATTATATTTTTTCTTGATAATGGATTGGTCATGGTATGACACAAATAGCAAATGACAGAAAGTCATTCTTGGTGCAGTAGTGAATCTAACAATAGAAGGTGATATGCGGGATGGGGACTATGATGGTTATGAAATATTTCTTGCCTGTTTTAAGCATTATTTCGTGCACCGACATTTGAATAGGGCGTATGACTCCCTTAAAGAGTATTCTCAACTCATTGTAAAGTTAAGGATCAATTTGCATGATGGAAGAGGGTATATTTTAGTATTAAAACATTCATGGCGGCTAATAATGCATGATCAAGGCCACTTTGTCTCCCTTTATCAAGGACTTCTTAGCTACTTTTTGGTATCTATTCACACATACTTAGCATGTTTTGATGCATTATTAGTCTCACACCATATTATGGATTATTTACTGGATTTAACATGTTTTGAGTGCAAGAAGAAAATGTACACAAGTTCAAGATCTCTTTGAAGTAAAGAAGGAAGATGCACATATTTTCCCTATCTTGAATCTTCCGATCTTCATCATCTTAGAGACCATGAAAGCTGAATTTTCAAGCTCACACATATTCTGGAGGCCCTATTCTACATTGAGGATTGAATATCTATCCAGATTTGGCAAGGAATGATGGAGCCTGAGCAAAACAATATGCTAATGGAAAGATGGAAAATTTGGCTTTACCTACCTTTGAGGATATAATCCGACACATGGATAAAGATATGGATGATCACAGAACATGGATATCTTCTACATCACCTAAAAAATCTATACAACTATTCAGATCAATCTAAAGATCCTTGATGAAGAAGTTATGCACCAAAGAAGGGACACTATCATTTTGTTGAAAGAAGCTAGAGTTCAGAATGAAGTTGACATGAGTAATTTTTCGTCGCTCGATTTACTGGTTTTTTGTAGATGGTGTTCTTCATCAAAATTGTTAGTCTAATTTAAGGTTTAGGATTTCATAAAATACAACCCACCTTGGAAGCCAACATTAGTCATGACAAACCTTTAACATTCCTAAACACAAACATTATTGAGCAACGCGCAATCGGGTATAACGGTACCAATAATCACTTTTGGATAGTTCAGAGAGTGTTTGCAAAAGATTATGAAAACTGCTTTTGGATGTTGCACTGCAGTTTTGTGTTTTTGAGTGTTTGCTATAAATCTATTTCTGCTTCCACTTTAGCGGTGCAAAAACTGTTTTGGCCTATAATCCAAAAGCAGGGGAGGAGATGCTTCTGTGGTGGAAAAACAGACGGTGATATTTTTGAAAATAAACAAAATATACATAAACGACATTTTTATCCATTTTCTCCCCAAAACCTTTTCCGCAGACCATCATTGAGGGTAAATTTGTTAAGATTTAAGGGTAAAATTAAACTCTTCAAGAAAAGCTATTTTCAATTGCAAACACTGCTTTAGAATTTTTTCTGTAGCACCATAATTTTTGCACGCACATCGTTTTTTTTACAAATCACTTTTTTTAAATTTTCTTCATTGAACAGTGTTTTGCTAAAGTAGAAACATTTCCAAATATACACGGAATGTATGATTGATATGGTAACAAAGGGTTAGAGGTCCTTGACTGGTGCTTGTTGTGCATTAGTGCTTCAAACTCTGCGAGTTGAAGGAAATGAAAAAACAAAATTGCGGGAGGCAAGATCCAAGTTGAATTTCTTGTTCTAAATGTACAAATGGGAAGTACATTGTCAGCGGATTCGAGGATAACTCTGTCTACTTGTGAGAACTTCAATCTCCGACAGTTGTTCAGAAACTTGAGGGCCACGTGGACGCTGCGTTATCCGTCTAATGCGGGAAGTTGTTCATAAACCTGAGGAAGCACGACAGGAATTACTCTGTCGTGGTTTGTGTATTTGTCCACAAGAAAAAACTGGGGGAAGTCTTGGTTCGATGCACAATTTAGGGGATTTTGAATCTAATCCATTCCAGATGAGATTTATGGAGGAGAAGCCATCACCTATAAATTTATCAACTTTCAACCTCAAAATTCCTGTGCTACTTTCGAAATACTCTTGATCTTCCCGCTTTCGAGCCGAGACTGAAGAGCAAGAAAAATGACAAACACCGGCGCTATGGAACGGAAGGACGGAGGGAAGACCGTGAACGGAGTCTGCCACGACGACAGCCCGACGGTGTTGAAGGCTAGATCGATCGAAGAACTCTATTCAATGCAGTTCAGGAAATCAGAGCCGTCAACTCTGATCAAGATGCACGATCAGACAGACGATGGGCGCAGCAAACATCACCTTCAATCGATCAGGTAGAGAAACTTAGGTGTGGGACTTGTACTTGCATGCAAGGCAATGTCGGCAAAGGAGACAATCCTCAATGTGGATAATCAATGAGCACATTGATTAAAACATGTGCAAGGAAAAATAAGGAGGAATTATTGGACGGTGCACGCG
>JAOYMZ010000018.1:680674-699013 GCA_025802335.1 Pinguicula primuliflora | reverse complement strand
GACTCATTTCGATATCCCTTTTCTATCTAAAAGGTAGTTAACTTATGTTTCAGTTTGAAGAACTTGAGTTATCTTTGTCCAGTGAAATTTGCTATCTATGCATTCGCTACTAACTGTTGTTTGTGGATGATCTATTTTTTGTATGTAGTGGGTAAAATTTCACCAGTCTCTGTTTTCTGGTGGTAGACCTGTGGAGATAACGTTTTCTCATTTTTAAATTAATATTAATATACGGTTATGTTTTTAGGTTTACTTCTCAAATGGATTTCCGATGATTGGAGCTCTTCTTTGTACTGACATCTCTTATCTATAGGAAGAAACATACAGGACAAACTCATTTGGAAGCTAATGATAGCCCGAATGGGTTAAATAGAATAGTGCATAGTTTATGAGAATTTTTATCCTTGTGGAACTTCTTTATGGTTATTGTTTGGTGTTTGTTTTTGCATTATTTCTAATGTATTTATGTCCTGCTGTTATTATACTTCATTGCCGTACCATTTACATGTATTGGCAGAACGCCAGAATGGCTAAAGAAGATGTTTGCTGCAGTCACTAAGAGTGAAAGGAATGGCCCCGTGTTTCGTTTCTTCATGGATCTAGGTGATGCAGGTATAGATTAATGATATGCCGCTCTTACTCCACTTGTATTTCCCCGGAAATTGTGTTATCTTCCTTCTTTCTTGGCCTAATAGGTTTTGAAACAGCTTATGCTATGTAATGAAGATGGCTTGAGGTGGCAGGTTTTTCTAACTAATTACTGTTCCAGTTTCTTATGTAAAACAGCTAAATATTCCCAGTGGTGTTGTTGGTGCCTGCCGTCTTGATATTGCTTATGAGCATTTTAAGGTACTACATTACCGTGCTTCATTGATTTATTGATCTTTACTAACTCTTATGATTTGTTTTGATGCTAAAATACATGATTTTACATTTTATCTGCAGGAGAAGCCTGATTTGTTTCAGTTTGTTCCAAACGAGAAACAGGTTTTGTGCAGCCACTATCTCTTCCTCGCAACAATTATTAAAACATGGAATGACGTAATAATTCGATTCCGTTAGGTCAAGGAAGCTAAAAAACTTCTAAAGACATTTCCTTATGCTTGTGGGGATAAGAAGGTGGAGGGTGTTCCAGTTTTTAGTGCTCAAAACTTGGACATTGCCATAGCAACGAAGGAGGGCATCAAGTGGTGAGCTATTTCCGTATGTTGCTTTGAATAAGTAAATTGAGCTAGTCGCATTACCGTACATATGCAGTAAAGGTTTCTTGCGGTTCTCGTTAAATTTTCTCTTTGATGGAGAGAGCATAATTTAGAATTGTGTTCCACATGAGAATATTTCGAGTCGTTCCTGAAATTTATTTATATTAAGATAAAGTCATATTATCTTCCCACAAATACAATACCCCTTCACACGCTCAGCTCGTGTGTGCTTAGCCTGTGCTCAACTATTGTGTGTCACGGAATTGAAAAGATGAGCACGGACTGAGCACGTAAGAGTTTAGCATAAGAAGCTTGGTCATCCTGTCACTTCACTTTCACGGCTTTACCACCATGGATAGCACAGCTTATCCATAACTCTTTTTTTATCGGCATCTGTACTATTTGATCTGTTGAACTCACTTCCCAATTGTGGCACATTTACTTTTGCAATAAGTTCACCTTATGCCCTGTTTATCTCAGGTATACTCCTTATTTCTTTGACAAAAGCATGCTGGATAGCATCCTTGAAGATTCCGTTGACCAACATTTCCAATCGCTAATTGAAACAAGACATTTTCAACGCCGGCGAGATGTTATGGATGATGACCTCGGTGCAGACATTGCCCAAGAGATGGGAGAGAGCATGTGGGATCCCCCGGAGGTCAGAACCCACCTGCGTGGTGCATCTCATTCTTGAGAAGAATTGCAGCCGGGAGACCTTATACAACTCAATCTAACGAAATGGTTCCTCATTTTCGAAGATTTTTCTTACTACTGCTGCTTCTTTATAGGTGCAAGAAGTACTTGATGAAATGGGGCATCCGGGTATTCCACTGAGTGTCTTTGCCAAGGCTGCTGAGCTCCAGCTTCTATATGGTGTCGACAGAGTTCTTCTTGGGAATAAATGGTTGCGTAAAGCTACTGGAATACAACCCAAATTCCCTTATATGGTCGACTCATTCGAGAAAAGGTACGCGTAATCGTTGATCCTATGCACGAGCTCACAAGGATGTAATTTAGATTCATTGTAACGTAACTTCTGCAGGAGTGCAGCGTCGTTTCTACGAGCTAAAAGGCCACCTAAATTTTTATCCAAGGCCGAATTTGACGAAGATGCAGAACTACAAATTCCCCATCTGCCAGAAACACGAACGAATGATAATTTCTGCAGTAACCGAAATCGGCTGCTGAATTTCCTGTCCCCTTTTGAAGATTGGTTGAGTCATCCATGGTTGAAACAACAGGGAGGGAGTCGAAACCTGTTGGAAACAAGGTTTTGACCTGAGCTTGAATTTTTTTCGTATGCTGAAGTTATCATACCGAACCACACTTACCATATCGAAATTTATTTTCGGCCGTTGGATCTGGGTCCGAACGGCCGAGATCATTTCACTTTAGATTTCGGCACTGTATGATAAATTCGGCATATGAATAAAATTGATGGTCTACTCCGTTTTCAAATTCTTTACTTCTGATTATGTTCCATGCTGGTGAATTCATGCTACAGGGAGGGCAAGGATACGGCTACACCACAGCTATCTCCGCTGCTCCCCAAGATTACGATGGTTGGCATCTCAACAGGAGAGCCAGGGAAGACGAACAAAGACAGTCTTAAGCAGACGATGGATGATCTGACGAAGGAACTTGAGAGGGCTGAGCAGGTAAATCATTCTGCGTCGAATGTGAGTGAGCATACGATCGACGACGAGCGGGATCCGTTGTTCGTGGCCAATGTTGGAGACTATCCGGCTGGTTCATTGCAGTCCTCTTCGGCTCCATGGATCCGAGGAGGCTGACTTTGGATTCTGAGTTTTTTGGAGGATGTAGAGTACATGAATTACAAAACTCATTTATATAATGGAGTTTGAAAGACTTGTAATCACTGTTTTAATCAAAACCAGCTGGTCAGTCATAAAATTAAAGCAGTTTTTCTGGATCACTTGCAAAAATTTATTTTGGAAAAATAACCTTACAACAAAAAGAATTGTAAATATAATTTATATTTTTAAAAATAAATTAAAAATCGAATATGTTTTAGTTTAGCATAATAAATGTTAATAACTGCCAACTAACGTAATTACATCTATATTCGCTATTCTTAACCACCGTTACGGTTTTTCGGTTGTCGGAAAATACAAATCAATATTTTTTTTCTATTCTCCCCAATTTGAGAGTCAATTTTTTCGGAAATACATTCAAAGAAAGCGAGAGAAACCGAGAGCATCAACATGTACAGAGTGAATAGAACGGATCTAATCTGTGTTCTATTTTTGAAATGTCATCATATAGAGTGAATTGATAAGTCATGGGACTACATTTTCTGATTCTAAGGCTAATTTCGCTGTGGAAAATAATAAAAGAGGATTAATTAAGGAATGTCATCATTATTTTAATGGGGGTTAGGGCCAGACTTGAAAACCAAATCGACGCAATTTTTTAGATTTATGATCACGACATTGGAGTGAAAGATAAGCAAATTGCAGTGCTGCGGAACAGGATTCGGAGTTTGGAATGTCGTGGAACCAAGCCAGTCAACGACCACATTAACATGAACGTCGTCTCTATGTAGCCAGTCGCCGCCTCTATGAAGCTAGCCCCCGTCTCCAAACTAGTCGCCGCCTCTGCGGAGCCAATCCCCGCCTCTATGGAACCATTTAGTGTCGCAAGTGAGAATTTGTACACATACATATACGACAACCCTACATGGTGGTTGGAAGGCACGGATGTGCCACCTGATCATTTACATCCAGAAGACGTATACGATGAAGAACCTAAGTATACGTCTGCACCGATCGTAAATAAAGAAGCTGATGAAGAACAAGAAGCAGTTTGGAGTACAAAGAGGAAACGGGGGCCGTCGAAACACCGACACTTGATATTTTCACGGCCTAAGACTAAGAGGACGAAGGCAATTTACAATCTAGATGACTTTACAGATGCAAAAAAAGAATTCAAACATTGTTTGGAATTTCTAAAAGTTTGGATGAATACGAGTGATGCAGCACAGTATCCGAATGAGAGAAATTCGTGGTGATTTTATGGATCTGGAACCAAAATTATTTGCAGATCTTATGGGAGAAGGTCTTTGGCTGGAGGATACGATAAGTATTTGTTATGATGGTTTTGCTCTAATTATTTATATAACCATTAGTTGTACCATACTAATGGTTGGTTTTCCATTTTCTCTTAGCATGTTGATGAAATCTTTTCTTATGAGGAAGAGACCTAAAAAATATAAGAACATCTTCCCATAAGATATTGCACTTGCCCCGACTAGTTTATGTAGCCTTATAAGGAATTCAGGGGTGACAAAAAAGATTGTGCACGAAAGAATAGATTGAAATCCATTCACGTGATGGTTAAAAAATATGTGAAACTGACCCCCGACAAGGAACCGACGTGGTTGACTTGCAAAACCGTGTACGCGCCTTGGCTTGTGAATAATGACCATTGGTTGATGGCTGTCTTGCACTTGGAACGAGGTCGTATCACCATTATTGATAATCAGCCGACGGTGTATTCAGATGATCAAACCCAAAATTCTATACGCCCATTATGCACATTGATGTCAGAAATTCTGAAGCCCTTCAAAAAAATGCCATGTGGGATGAGCTACTCGTAGAAGACGTATGGAAATGCTCTTGTCCCCGAGATTCCATTTCTTGTGAGCTTTGATCTGATCATGCGTATATAGGGTAATAAATTTGTTTCAGTCACTCATATGTTGGTACATGTCAATTATTATTTTAATTTCTTAACTGTTTATTTCATTGGTTTATATACAGCGGAGGTTGCGAGTTCTACATGTGCAAGAACATCGAATTGCACATGATGGGTACCACAAATCCCAAGGACTACATGAACAATGATACAATGTTACAGTATCAAGAACTGTATGCTATATCAATTTTATAAAGATGCTTGGAACTGTAACAATGTGCACTTTAGGGAAGGAATTTGATGTGTTTTGACTTTTGATTCAATTCAATTTGTACGAACAGTTATCACAAAATCGACATAACTCATTGCATCAAGAACGAATGCCTTTAGTCAACTCACCAAAATTCGAACGAAACAAACCGATTCTCCTCATGGCATGTGTAATGAAATTTTAATATCTTATTAATAGTAATTTTACAAATACAGACTGAAATTAACTAAACTATAAGTTACTTGACATCATCGGGATATGAACAAATCCCTCTGCCGACACTTCATTTGCTATACACTATGATGAAGGTTCTTCCCCTCCTCTTTGAGGAAGATTCTTGGCTCTCTATTTATCCCGTAAGACACACCAGCACACTTCACCGATACAAGTGGGGCATATTATGAATCAGAGAAGGAAACGACGTTGGCAACCATGTTAGAGAAGGAAGTGAGAGGAGCATAGTATGTTAATTATTGTTGTTGCATCTATTTATACTGATTGGAATTATTATAATTGCATCGTGGACGTGGTATCTAGCTGTTCAACATCACATCAAGATCTGAAGAGACTCGCTGTCACAGCCCAAATCCACCAACCACAGCAATACAAACGAACATTTGGAACATAGCAGTAGAAATAAGAATAATGTTTAAACATAAGTTCAAACTCAGAACAAAGTCTCGAAAACCAAATAACAGGAGTTTAATGTTCAAGGGAATTAACAACCCTTCTAGCTCCAGTGAGAAACACACTACACTAAGCATGCATTTATTCAAAACAGAACATCATAAAGCTGCATAATTCGAACCCTCTTCAATCACGTCTGCTGCCCTCAGCCCTGGGATCTGAAAAATAGTGGATAATGTATTCGTGAGCCGAGGCTCAGCAAGAAATTTAAATAATAGCTGGAACAATTCAATAAAAGCGACATGCACAAACTTTTATTTTCGAAAATCTATAAATTCTTTCGCAAAACATATAGCCTATTTTAAAAGAAATCTGCATTCAACCAATTAGCCTCTGAACTTAAATAAGAGAACGTGGAGCAACACATGACTATTGAAAATCTATCAGTTTTCCCCTGGAAGGACATAACCGGTTTAAAATCCAAACTCCAGCAACTCAAATATTAACCTATACATTAGAAACGCAAGACAACCAAATAACCAAATCACTCAGCCGTCTATTGCACAACCAGTACACTGCCATTGTCTTACTAGCACTACAACTCGTCCACCCGGCGATATAACTTACACACACGACTCGCAAGTCAACCCGGGATCCCAATCGCCAACACGAGGATTTCTACACCCCAACACGAGCCCCATGGCTCAACACGGCCCTTGGCCATAACCAAACCTCACGAGGACAACATATGCTTACAACACCAATTCATTCAATTAACCACTAACACATGCAACACATTACTCAAGGAAACCAAAAACAGAACTTTCGTTTGTGTCCCTTCAAAATACTTTCTTCGCCAAAATATTCTACCAAACCTCTCACCAACGACTCAACCGATTTGAAATAACATTGTTCAGTAAGTATCAGCATTAATCAGAACTCGACACCCCAAATCTAACAGAAGAAAGCAGTGAAGAAAACATTTTTCCAAATCATCAAGATTTCGACTCAGCAAGCCAACTTTTGCACACAAAAGAATCAGTATAACATTTAACCCCATCGTGAAAATATTATTTTTCCCAAATCGACTACAAGAGAAGTGATTTTCAAAACTCTGTTTTACATAGTAACAGTTTAGAATCAAATGCGAAAAACCCCTAAATCGAACAATCTCATCTACATTTCAAATCACTTACACAAAGCACAAGAATTTTCAAAGCTAAATCCCCAACGAGAATGCAATAGCACGCCTTCACAACTCGCCGGTCCTTCTTCTTTTATACCCCACCCAGGGATTGGTGGTTCCTTATCAATTCCGAGATCATGGTGAAGTGGGCGAGATTGGGTAGGATGTGTATCGCATAATTCTCGTGATTTCTTTAACGCGGTCGCTACGTCTAAAGTCCCCATCCCACCTTTCGCCCTCTTCTACCTTGAATGGAGTGGGCCGGACATGATGAATTTAATTCATAAGGACTCGAGCCCAATTGAGGTAAGAAAGCGGATTTTCACCATTCGGCCCAATATTTGATGAAGTAAATATTGATATGGACATGATGAATTAAATCTCGAGCGAGTATTTACATAACGTCGATATTTGAGTAATTTATATGACTAACTAAGATTTAGCGTACCTTCACATAACTGTTCTATCAACCCAAATTTACCTCAAAGTAAATACACGAAATCATAATTAATTCTATCAAAATTCACATCGAAAATCTGTTTACTGCGTTTGACATTGATTTGGCTAACTACCCTAATCAAAATCCACCTGAAAACAATTTTTAGACAGTAAACAGACCCTAATAGTTTGAAATTGGTTAAATAGTGGTGAAATTTTGGTCCGGACCAAACTGCACCTTGATTTAAATCGGGGCACGCTGTCTGGTTTGAAACTGGACCGAATATTATCGGTTTCGTGGTTCGCTTGGACCGCAAAATCGGAACCCAAATACATGACCCGACCCGACCCGAGTTGGGTATTATTAAAAAAATTGAAAAAATTGAAAAAATGATAAAATTAAAAATAGCTTTTATAGACTCCTCCAATCAGGCAGCGACACGTGTTACTGCAGGATTGGACAACTCGCTCAATATATTTTAAAAAATAAATGAAAAAAAGCCCAAAAAACCGCCGTTTGGATTTTTTAACCTCTATTGTTTCGTTGAAGTTGAACAAATGCGCCTTTTGCTGTTTCAATTAGTCGCGTTTTCGGGATAGCGACCTCTTCCGAGATAGGGTTAATTTTTTTTATGCCACAGGGTCATTGTGGCTTTTTGAAAATATCACTGCCCAGACATGACAAGTCCGAAAATGGAGCCCAAACTTGCGAAAGTTGGGAATTTGCAACCGGACTTGGGAAGTCCGAGATTTATAATTCTCGATCTTCACAACGTCGGGCGAGATTAAAACGACTAATGACGGTAATTAAGGAATCCTAGATTTCCCAAGGCCGAGATTTACATGATCCCGTACTTGCCAAGTCCAGGATATTTGATTATGTTCTGGTCGGTCCTTTCTTCTCCCTCATTTCTTCCTCCATTTCCCCTTCTGTTTCGCCGTCGTCGTTCCCGTTGCTACATCCCGGACTTGCCAAGTCCGACGTCATTGAAGTTGCCGCCACTGCCGCCCATCACCACCGCAACATCAATTGTGAGAGAATTATAAGGTAATCGATTAGGGTTTCCCTTTTCCAATTAGGGCTTGAAAGTTGCTTTAGGATTTATGAAATTGGTGTTTTACTTAAGGGTTAGTGATTATAAATTTGCAATAATTGCTATGAATTATTCCAAATTGTTAGGAATTTTTATTAAATTATTATGAATTTTTATGAATTGTTATGAGTTATTTGGAATTGTTATGAAATATTTTGAATTATTAGTGAATTGTTATGAAATATTTTGATTTGTTATTAATTTGTTATAAATTATTATGAACTGTTATGAGTTATTTGGAATTGTTATTTGAAAAAAAAATGTTATTTGAATTGATATGAATTGTTATGGAATATTAGAAATTATTAGTGAATTGTTATGAAATATTTTGAATTATTACGAATTGTTATTTGGATTGATATGAATTGTTATAAAATATTTTGAATTATTATTAATTTGTTATGAATTTTATGAATTGTTATTTGAATTGTTATGAAATATTAGAAATTATTAGTGAATTGCTATGAAATATTTTGAATTGTTATTAATATTTATGAATTATTAGGAATTGTTATTTGAATTGATATGAATTATTGTTCTATTTTGTAGCATGACTGCGCAGCAAAGTCAGAGAAAATATCTGTATCTACCGGTTTCACAGGAAGTATTATGGGATTTGAGCACACATCGTAGGGCAAAAGTTTTGGAGAGAAAAATAAAGGTAGATCACAACTGAAAACACACCATCCGGATCTACGTATACGTTTGTTAGAGTTACATCGCCGGGTGCAGCATTACATATTTGATGCTGGGATGTGGGGTGCCATCTCGTCGCAAATATACGGGAGGATCACCACTTTATTACGGTACTGGTTGAGAGCTGGCATCCGGCCACACATACATTCTAGTTACCGTCTGGGGAGTGTTCGATCACTCTCCAAGATGTTTCGACGTTGTGGGGATTCCTATTGATGGTACCCCCTTCGTTCTGGTGCTACGGGGATGCACACTGGACGTTGCAAGAGTCTCAATTGTATTTGGAACGGTGGCTTGGCATTGACTTACCTAGAGAGACTTTCTCCCAGTCCGCAATCAGGATACCCTATGTTGGGGGCTTCTTGTTATCTCTCACGATTACTGACGCGAGCACCGAGGAGGAGGTGCAATTCTATGCCCGCGCCGTGCTTGCACTTATAGTGGGTGGTATTTTATTACCGGATAAGTCCGGTAATAAAATTCATATGAAGGTTTTCCGCTTGTTAGAGAACCTTGGCACCATCAGGCATTATAGCTGGAGGAGCGCCGTGCTGTGTCACCTTCATCATTATCTATGTAAAGCTCACATCAATGATGGCAAAATCATGGGTGGAACGACGAGGCTCATTCAGCTATGGCAGTATTATAGATTGCCTACTATCTCCCCTAGATTCTGCCCACACGGTTGGAAAGTCACGAGGTTCAGAGAAATGCATACTTTCCTGAGGTCTACGGTGTAAAGTTTGTGAGGATTGTGAGGAGCATAGACTAGGGGAGACATGTGATCTGGATGATACGGATGCAGTTGGATGATGTACGTGCCGCCCAGGTTTGTATTTTGATGTTTCAATATTTTTTAATATTAGAGAATTATATCCATATTTTTTTAATATGACCCTAACGATTCATATGTTACGTGTAGTTCGTCTCCACTTCATACAGTGTAGATGAGATGTCTCAGGTTAGTGATGAAGACCGGTTCTTGTCGGACTACGACGGTCCTATCTTTTGGATGGAGTTCATTGAATTCGTTCATGCCCGTCGTGTTCGACATCAGTTTGGCTATGTTCAGCCCATTCCGGAGTCGGTCGACAGGACCAGAGAGGCGCAGCTTCACGGGACTGCTAGTCGTCCTCGAAGTACTCTCCTCCTACATTACCATCAGATGTGGGACAATCGGGGGCACTATGTTACTGGGGATCCACCTCGAGCGGATATGATTGGCAGACGAAACCCTGCTTATACAGAATGTTTTAATCGGCATCGCCGGCCCTACTATAGTCTCATATTGCCAAGACCGAAGAGGGGAGTTCCATACGACCAACACTCGTTACTGAACATGATGGTAAAATTAGTTTTTATTTTTTATTTATGAATTTTTTAATTCTATTAATTCATATAAATTTATTCTTTACTATATACAGCTTCGTCGGCTGCGAGAGATGCAACAATACTGTGAGACAGTGGATCAGTGGCGAGAGGCTGAGGCTACGCAACAATGCGTCTGAGTTATCTCATCCCGGATAGAAGGTCCTGTTGTGCCTGAACCAGAACATCAGTACGAGTCAACTCCACTTGACACTCAAGAAATACAAGCCCTGAGTTTTGATTTAAGCATTGCAACCTCACAAGCCGGGACCTCAACTGAGCCGAAATCATGACAGGATTTTATGGATGAATTACTGTAACCAAATAAAAAATGATATTTATTATTTTATTAAATATATTTATGTATTACGTGTATATTTTAATGTTTTATTTTTGTAAAAAAAAATAATAATATTCCAAACACTGAGAGCCTAAACCCAATATTCCGAACTTCCTAAGTCCGGACAGTATAATTACTATCATGAGTTATTTTAATCACGCTTGGATTTGCGAAGACTAGGCAAGTATGACATTTTCAAAAAGGAGTCGCATAAAAAAAAATTAACCTCCGAGGTAGGGCACTGCGAGGAGCCTGGAAAAGCGGGGGTCTTCCCAAGTAAACTCTACACCTTTCAGGAAGAAATCCGGGAAATGATTACGTTTATGATCTCTAGCTAGATTCATTTTTCACTTCCGTGTTCTATCCTCGCGGAAAAAGAGTTGCCTTTGTTTTGCGATTATTTTACGGGTTTGATACCTTGCATTCTTAAATATTTGTTTTTTATGCAACTGTGGGGACATGCTTATTGATTGGTTATATGCTAGTGAAATTTTAGGATTTAATGTTCCATTGTGAATTTGGATGTTCTGTTGCCAATAGGTAAAGGGTTAGCGGGCATTGCTGAGAAGGATGTTTTTTGTAGCATTTTATACTGTTTTATTTTTTTCCTGTTTCTAAATCCTGAATATTCGTCTTTAAAAATTAATTTTTTTATGTAAACTGTTGCTTTGGGTGTAATATTTTTCTAGGATGTCTATTGCTTCCTTAGAATGCGGGCGATTGCAAGAAACGCTTAGCAATTTGACTGATTATTTATAGTTGCTTCGTTTGATAGTGTAATCTTTTTTTGTTCATTAAGGCCTATTTTTTTTGCTTGTGTATTGGTCATCCATTTTTGGATCATACCTAGTCGGACTTGGGCTGCATAAGTCTAATTCTCTATGTAAATAAAGTTATTAGTGCTTTCTTTCTTTAAATTAAAATTGATATACATGTTTATGCTTACGAAAGAGAGATGGCATCACAGTCTAAGTTGTTACTTTAGATTTCGAAACGCTGTTTGTATTGTCATGCTTCTCAGTTGTGAGTTGTCCCATATCCTGATCTTAGTCTACCTAAACATCCAGGCATTTCATTATTTGGAACATGGTTGAACCACAGCCTTCTGATAGTTCTAGTACCAGTGGTCTTTCTGGTGGAAATTCCGATTCAACTCTTCAGCTTAATATCAAGACGCTGGATTCCCGGATATACAGCATTCACGTGGATAAAGATGTAATTACTTTTTCGAATCATCTGACGTTCTTGCTTATAGCAGCAGGAATTCATGATGCAGATGTGAATATCTCATTTGGCTTATGTTTCCCCTTTGTTTTCATTTGACATGTTAATATCTCATTAACTTTTAGTTTTCTTCTCTTACAACAAGAGAAGAGATGTTAAAATGGAACATTTCGGATGCTTAGCTATGTGATGTGCTTGAATTTGAGTTTTTGTTGTATCTCGCTTGCTTGATAAGCGTGGTGATACTGTTAATTCAAAGAATTTAAACATTTAAATAGAGGCTATTGGTTTGTGTAATAATCCATGATTTCAGCTTGTTTTCTATTTCGATACATGCCGCTGTGTATGTATGTTTAGTAATTGAAGTAAAACCTTTTTTCAGTTGAGGGATCTCCGTAATATAGTTTTCATCTAATTTTGAGTGACTGACTTCAATCTAGTCATATTCTCTTACTATCTAAAGCTAAACTAATGTTTGTATCAACCACCTCAGATCATTGTATCAGCATTCAAGGAGAAAATAGCTAATCAAAGTGGTGTGCCTGTTGCACTGCAACGCCTTATCTTTAGGGGAAAGGTCTTGAAGGATGATCACCCTCTATCTGAATACAGTATCCTGACAGCTGATCATTTGTCTGCTAATTTTCCTCCGGTTGAGTACATACTCTCACATAAAAAATCCTGAAATATCTGGAATCTAGTTAGCCCCCTTACCCCCATTGCGTAACATTTGCATTTTAAATCATTGAAAAACCACATATGTACCTTCTGTATCTTCAAGATGTAGAAAAATTAGATTGTTTGTGTGATTTAGAAACCTATTAATATCTTACTTTTGCCTTAGAATTCTTTCCATTTGACCGATATATCTAATGAACAACGCTATTGGAGTTCTTTTGGGATGACATTGTTTTGTTTACCCGAAAGTCTTAACTATTTGTCATTTTTTTTATTTGCCTACTTAACGAAATAACAGATGTGGAACCTGGTGATACATTACATCTAGTAGAAAGGCAGCCACAGCCCGTGTTTGGTACTGGACAGGCAGATCCAGGAAATGGTAGTAGAGGTAGAAAAGGAGACACATCTAATTGCTGGTTTAGTTTGACATAAGATGATCTGGCCTATTTGTGGAGTTAGATGACCCGATTTATTTCTGTTCACCTTTTCTTGGACTGCAGGGCATGATTCTAATGCAGGTGGGCTACGCACCCGTATCGGTCCCATTGCCCATAGTATAGTGTTGGGGACATTAAATGTCGGAGATCCAGGCGATACTGGCATGCCTGATCTTAATCGGGTTCGCTTTGTTTTCCTTTATACACTTTGTCCTATATTTCGGTCTGTTCGAGATGGCCGTCGCCTAGGCTGCCTAGACTACCTAGATGCTGGGTGGCCGCACTTCACCTTGTTCAAATACCGCATAAGCACCAGTTTATGCTGCTTATGCGGGCACCTAGGCCGACCGCCTAACACTTTCTAGAAAATTGATAGTTAGTTATGGAACTATGTTCTTTTCTTTCTGAGTTTCATGAGATCTTTTTTCTTTTCTTAGATCATTGGGGCAGTACTAAATAATGTTGGAATGGGACATCAAGCTGGAGTCATGCAACATGGTGTTGTGGTTGTGTCTTCTTTCCCGATTTAGTATTTCCATTTTATGGTTGAACATATGGACATATCCTTTTTAGTGTGTACTCAATGTTGTTGAAGATACTTATTTGAAGTGTGCTCTACCATGTTTTCTAAATATACTGGGGCAGTAGCGTTCAATCATTTGTTGGTAGTTTTTTTTGGGGGTTGGGGTGCGATGGAGTCGAGTGGGGGTACTTTGATGTTCACTAGCCAAAAGGGTGCACACTTCTCCAAGATAAGAATAAAAAATGCACTAGCCTATATACATATAATCTTTGATTACAAGAATGGTTGAACATCCTGTTTACATGAGTAACATCCTGTTTTTGCTTTTCCTTTTAAATTAAATTTCTGCTTACATGAGTAACATCCTGTTTTTGCTTATGCATGCTAGAACTCTTCTATGTCGGTTGTTGAGTTTCTGGATGGAGTTCGTTTATAATTTCTGACATATTGCATTCTCATAATCTGCAAATGGACAATCGGAATATTTTCCTTTCTTTTATTTATTCTGCGTGCCTGTCTCTCCCACAGTCTTCCTTTGGAAATGAAGCAGAAGATGCACGGTCTGATGGCAGTGGAGATGGAGATCAATCTGTCCCTCCACAAGCTGCCCCGGGTCAATCTGCCGCACGTACTACCTCGATCCCACTTGGAGCAACAATGTCTGTTCCATCACTGCACATGGTTAAAATGATATCTGCACCATAATTGATTAAAAATTAAAAGATTAAGTTGATAAATGATAAGAACCTAATATTTTGTTTTTTCACATGCAGCCCCTTCCTGATTCACTGAGCACACTTGTTGAATTTATGAATCGAATGGAACTGGCATTCTCCCAAAATGGTAATTACATTGAGATTTATATGTTTTTTTAATTTTAATGTAGTTTTTACCAGCGTATTCTGTCACGATTTTTTAGGTAATCAACCAAATGAGTCAACACCTAGTGGCAGTAGACCTACAGGGGAGTTGCCTTCTTTGAATGCCCGCGGTTTACCAACAGTAGAATCTCTGCTTATTGTCCTACAACACGCACAGTCTCTTCTTAGTGACCATGCAGTACCTGCAATCTCTGTAAGGACCACATACCAGAATATATAATAAATGTATGGGGGTTATTTCTTTCAATTTAATGATTGGGCCTGTTTGTTATTTTCTTGTTGCTTTTGTTATTGAATTTTGCATTGCTGTACCCTCGAGAAAATTATTTCATTTAGTTACTGATTCAGCTGTTGACTGTAACTTGAATGCTCATGAAACAATACTTTTGACCTCTGAAAATGAAGCACCTCTTAATATAGAAGAATACTCAATGGCCAGTGTCGTTATTACTTGTTACCTTGTTCAAGTTTTATTAGTAACCTCCGACAACTTTGTAGCGTTCTGCAGGTCGTTTAAGTGATGAGGCTGGAACTAATGATCCGGTTGTAAGGGGGCAGATACAGGTTGAGTCAGCTCAATTCGGCATCGCTATGCAGCATTTAGGGTCTCTTTTTCTGGAGCTGGGGAGGACATTGCTGACTCTTCGAATTGGACAATCCCCTGTATGTGTTTATTTGGACTCCAATTTGGTGCAGATTCTTCATCTTAGTTGGTAACACTCTTTTGATTCGTATCAGGGTGAATCTTTTGTTAACGCTGGACCTGCAGTTTATATATCTCCTTCAGGGCCAAATCCCATCATGGTTCAGGTTTGTAATCAAGCTATCAGTGTTTTCCTTTTGAAATTATCTCTATTGGTACTTGTTTGTCTGCTAGCTCAATTGCGGTTCTGTATGCCTCTTAAACATTTTACTTTTTGTGGATATTTCTACTGCTGTATTAAAATTTTCAAATGAACTTCTTGAGTTTTTTAGGTAGGTAATGAACTTCTTGAGTTAAGTGAATGTGTTTGTTCTAGGTTTGTCTTTTGAAATTTTTTGCTCAAAAGATTTCTGCAATTACTCTGCGAAAGTCAATCGCGCTTGTCTCTCTCAATTGTACATCATCTACAGTTATTGTAAAAGATAAGTAAATTGGTTTTATATATCTTTTGCAGCCATTTCCACTTCAAACCAGTTCTCTTTTTGGTGGTTTCACTGGTACCACATCGAATAATGTAGCTATGAACCCCGGTGGTATTCCAAGGAATCTAAATATCCATATACATGCTGGTATGTGTTGGAAATGTACCTCTTGCTTTTTCCATATTCTCCTTCTCTGATTAAACTAGGAGTGTCCTTAGGACCTGGTGCTTCTATGATCGATACCCGGCCATCAAATGGTGAAGGACAACGTGGAGAACGTATTAACATAAGAAATCCCCGGGGGGCTGGCCAGGCGCATAGTCGATCTGGTCCAACCACCAGGACTACAGTTCCTCCCTCACAATCTACAACCTCATCAGTTTCTGGTGATGCGCCACCTGGTACTACTGTTTCACAGACTCATGATGCTCATGTTAGAAGTCTCTTTCCTGATATGCAAAATGAAAATCATGTTCCATTAGGTAAGAACACATATCTAAATGCATTATACGAATTAGAGGGTTCCGTTAATGGCAATATTGGTCCCAAACTAGGTGATGCTATGACAAGGCAAAGTATCAAGGCCGGCGAGCACGGGCTTACTGATTCCCGCTCTTCATCAGCTAGTGATCAGAAGGTAAATATAGATGATGTGATTTTTTATGTTATGTTAAATGCATCAACCTTTCCTGTATTGAATGTGAACCACAGGTACCAGATGGTATTGAGAAGATGGGAGGTAGTGTGAACTATGGTGAACCTTCTTTGCAATCTGACCGAGGTTCTCATGATAGGCCTCGTGTCTCAAATCCGGACACTACTAATCCTGGTGGTTCTTCTGGAGTCCCTGTTGGGTTGGGACTTGGAGGCCTTCAACCTAAGGTTCGACATTCATTCTATTTTACTGTCCACGAATTTTGTTCCTATATAAGTATTGGTGGCATGCCATACTTTCCTTCTCAATCGAGGTTTGGAGCCTCTATATTTACATAATGTCAACCGAGCAATTTTTTCCCAGTATTTTGGTTAGCTATTTAACATACTGAACTATTTGGTGTAATTATGTGGTAGAGGCGAGCTAGGCAAGGAAGGCCACAGACCAATGATGATGATGGTGGCAGTCAGAGCGAGCAGTCTAGGGCAGTTGGACTACAGGTTCTGCAGTCTTTCGCATCAGCGTCGCGTAGGGAACCTACCGATCCTCTGCGTCTGGTATCTCCCCAAATAGCTGTGGGGGCAGGAGGTTCTGGCTCTCGAGGTATAGAAAATAGTGGTGATCAAGGTGATGCAGCTGTTGCAATGTCTCAACTTCTAGAGAGCCCTGCTCTAGATGGTCTTTTGGCTGGAGTTTCGCAGCAAACTGGGGTTGGTTCTCCAGATATGTTCAGAAGCATGTTGCAGCAATTTACTCAAAATCCTGCAATGATGAACACAGTGAATCAGCTTGCTCAACAAGTCGACAGCCAGGACCTTGGCAGTATGTTTTCCAGTCCGGGCGGAGGGCCAGGAGGCGGGATTGATTTCTCCGCAATGATGCAAAAGATGATGCCCATTGTTTCGCAAGCTCTAGGAGGCGTTTCATCGGGTTCTCGCAGTATTCCTGTCATGGGACCAATGCCCTCTCAGAATAGGTCAAGAATCGGGGTTACACCAACTGATCATACTTCTCAGGTTTGTTTTTTGGCCTCCGAAAAAGTTTGATGTTTTTCCCATTCTGAGCTCGCACGTGGTATCGTCATATCCTGTATGTGGTATTATAGCATAAGATCAGGGACGATTGTTTCATCATTGAATTTGGTGAAAGTAGCTATTAACTTCACTGTGGTCGTTGCTGCTCGGTAACGATGCTCTTCTCTGTTGATTTCTTTTTCCGGCAGATGAATCTCCAGCCAGTGGTTCATAGTTCTCTGAACCAGGACTCATCTGGTGCAATATTCCACTCGCTGGTTGACCAGGCAGCATCTCTCTCTAATGTTGGTAGACCTGGGGAAAGTGTTGCAGATGACTTGAGCAGACAGGAGATACTCACACAGGTGTGCCCTGCTTTCCAGTTTGTTAATTACCTTGAGATAATTGTCAGAACCAAACACATTTACTCGTGATGGTCTTCCTCAGGAGTTCACACAGATGCTGCGTCGCGACATCTCCAAAAGGCTTCAGGATGAAATGGGTTCGTAGAAGAGGGGGATTTCCCCATCTGATCACTTGGGCTGAAGGATGAAATTTTTGTTTACTTATATCAGCACCCATCGGGTTTTGCTATAGCGCACGAAAGTCTCACATACAAAAACTGTGGACCCCACTTACATACACCAATATTTGTGTGTTTGAATCATGTGTGTTCTTTCGTGATTTCGTGTGTGTGCACGCCTCCTGTTCTATATCAGCACCCCCAGGTCTCGCTGATGCTAGATCTTGCTATTGTTTGTTACCTCTATACCGTGGCAGATCTAGATTTTTTTCGTAGGGGTCACGATTCCCCAATTTCTGTTCATATCATCTGAACAGTTTTCTGTTCATATCATCTGAACAGTTTTCTGTTCATATCATCTGAACAGTTTTCTGTTCATATCATCTGAACAGTTT
>JAOYMZ010000018.1:653651-666248 GCA_025802335.1 Pinguicula primuliflora | reverse complement strand
TAGTCATCTCATGTATTGGTCAACATGTTAATCAGTGAAATTCTACTACCGTCACTTTATCACGGGTGTAAAATATGGCAAATTTCTATAAATGTACTATTAGTGTCAAACCTTTTTAAAAAGAATGATGATATATGTTCTTATACCTTGTTCCTCAATCATAATTCATCCATTTAAAATTAATAATTAATTAATAATAGTTAGAGAATGTTGGAATTTAATTGTAAGACATAACCATTTTTTGGATAAGACATAACAATTAAATGGGAAAACAGAAACCTATCATCAACGGTTTCCAAAAAATCCTAGGTAAATGGGAAAATAGAAACCTGTCCGTGGCCGGTCGTAGGGTGCTTATCAACTCCGTGTTATCTTCGCTGTCCTCGTACTACTTTTCGATGTTCTAAGCACCTAAACAAGTCCTAAAAAAACTTGAAGCTATCCGTAGATTCTTCTTTGGGGGAGAGAGCGATGATAAAAAAAGAATGTGTTGGGTGTCGTGGGACAAATTATGTCGTCCAATCGACAGGGGTGATAAAAATTAAAATAAACGTGTAGAGATATACACATGTGAGAGGAGAGACAGTTATCAAACCCACAAACAAAACGACATGGAAAAGCTAAAAAAACTTAATATCCCTACAAATCTAAATTATTTATAGGGACAATTAGCATCACTCTTTTAAAAATATTCGTTTACTCGTTCTCACAGCAAGTAAGACAGATTACTCACTCCCGAAATGAATAATTTTTTTCTTACTCAATCTCAAAATGAGTAAGAAATTAATAGATTTAAACAAGTTAATTAAATTTCGTGGCTGGTAAATTTTGAATTATAATTGAAATGATTTTTTTTTGGTAAGTGTATTATAATTATAATTGAAATGATAATTTAAATTTCGTGGAAGAAATATTTATTATTATCATAACCCGTTTAGTTCCGCCGGGTCACGTTTAGGGTCCAGATCTTAAATCCCGACCGGCGACCTGGGTACTGACTATTGCTCTGGCCCACTTGCAAGTTTGCAACTTGCCCGAAGTATTAAAAGAACATTCTAGAATTTCCATTACACTATATAGACCCCCTGTAACTGAGCGAGCGTATCAAATATTTTTAGGTCTAAAATTTACCAGCAACAGAACTCAGAAGGGAGGCGCGCCGCGCGCCTTGTAGTTTTTTCTATCTTATTCTTTCATCTGATTCTTTCCCTACGTGTTGCTGCAATCGATGGCGGGTAAGGGTGAGGGACCGGCTATCGGTATTGATTTGGGAACGACTTACTCCTGCGTGGGAGTATGGCAGCACGACCGTGTGGAGATTATAGCCAACGATCAGGGAAACCGGACGACACCGTCGTATGTGGCGTTCACCGACACCGAGCGTCTTATTGGAGATGCAGCCAAGAACCAGGTCGCCATGAACCCCATCAACACTGTTTTTGGTGAGTTGAATATCTTATCTATGGATTCTTCATAGCTTGCAGTTAAGTTAGTCCTGAGCTTATGTTGAAGTGCATATTGAGGTTCGTTTGCTTGCTCTGTGTATTCGGAACTTGTCAAACCCTAATTTTGAGATTTGCTGTATGGATCTGGTCTTCTCGGGGCCTGGGTCACTGTTATCGTGATTGGTTTTTTCTGCGCCCTATGTACTTTGACTGTGTGACTTATAGATCTGGATCTGAATATTTGCAGAAAGATGCCACGTTCTTAAAAAATAAAGCACACGGGTTAGGTTGATACAACACGCGTCTGAAATCCAGCAACATGTTTTACATTGAGCATCTTTCAGCAGCATGAGCACTATTTGTGTGTTTAAGTAGAGGGTTCACCCTCCTGTTGTTTTGGATCCGAATCTTGTAATTATAGGTTCATTGCTAAAAAGTTATTAGTTTTTTATTTTAAAGTTTCTTTCATTGCAGTGTGACTTTGTCAAAACGTTTAATTTATCTACAACCATTATCAATAACCATGAGTTTCAAAAAAAAAATGTAGCTTATTAATATGTGTCCATGATGCAGATGCGAAGAGGTTGATTGGTCGTAGAATCAGCGATGCATCTGTTCAGAGTGATATCAAGCTTTGGCCGTTCAAAGTTATTGCTGGTCCTGCTGACAAGCCAATGATCGGTGTTTCTTATAAGGGTGAGGATAAGCTCTTCTCCGCTGAGGAGATCTCCTCGATGGTTCTCATTAAGATGAAGGAAATTGCTGAGGCATATCTTGGATCCACGATAAAGAATGCTGTTGTGACGGTTCCTGCTTATTTCAACGATTCTCAGCGTCAGGCCACGAAGGATGCTGGTGTGATTGCAGGCCTCAACGTTATGAGAATTATTAATGAGCCCACTGCAGCTGCCATTGCCTACGGTCTGGACAAGAAGGCTACCAGCTCTGGCGAGAAGAATGTTCTGATTTTCGATCTTGGTGGCGGTACCTTTGATGTGTCTCTCTTGACCATTGAGGAGGGTATCTTTGAAGTCAAGGCCACAGCTGGTGATACTCACCTTGGAGGAGAAGACTTTGATAACCGAATGGTGAACCATTTCGTCCAGGAGTTCAAGAGAAAGCATAAGAAGGATATCAGTGGAAACCCCAGAGCTCTTCGAAGATTGCGGACTGCCTGTGAGAGGGCAAAGAGGACTCTCTCATCCACTGCTCAGACTACCATCGAGATTGATTCTCTGTTTGAGGGTGTTGACTTTTACACATCCATTACCCGTGCCCGGTTCGAGGAACTTAACATGGATTTGTTCAGGAAGTGTATGGAGCCTGTTGAGAAGTGTTTGAGGGATGCAAAGATGGACAAGAGCACAGTTCATGATGCTGTTCTTGTTGGTGGTTCCACCAGAATTCCAAAGGTTCAGCAACTGTTGCAGGATTTCTTCAATGGCAAGGAACTGTGCAAGAGCATCAATCCGGACGAAGCTGTGGCGTATGGTGCTGCTGTGCAGGCAGCTATCCTAAGTGGTGAAGGAAACGAGAAGGTGCAAGACCTACTTCTACTTGATGTCACGCCCTTGTCCCTTGGCCTCGAGACTGCCGGTGGGGTCATGACTGTTCTAATCCAGAGGAACACAACTATTCCGACAAAGAAGGAGCAAGTTTTCTCAACTTACTCGGACAACCAGCCCGGTGTGTTGATTCAGGTTTATGAAGGTGAAAGGGCTCGAACCAGAGATAACAATTTACTTGGAAAGTTTGAGTTGACTGGTATCCCACCGGCTCCCCGAGGTGTCCCCCAGATCACAGTCTGCTTCGACATCGATGCCAATGGCATACTCAATGTCTCAGCCGAGGACAAGACAACCGGTCAGAAGAACAAGATCACCATCACCAACGACAAGGGCAGGCTGTCCAAGGAAGACATCGAGAAGATGGTCCAGGAAGCTGAAAAGTACAAATCTGAGGACGAGGAGC
The DNA here is from genome assembly GCA_025802335.1 of Pinguicula primuliflora. Taxonomy (NCBI): domain Eukaryota; kingdom Viridiplantae; phylum Streptophyta; class Magnoliopsida; order Lamiales; family Lentibulariaceae; genus Pinguicula; species Pinguicula primuliflora. The sequence continues at coordinate 662,832 of JAOYMZ010000018.1, read as the reverse complement.
ACAAGAAGAAGGTCGATGCCAAGAATGCTCTGGAGAATTACGCCTACAACATGAGGAACACGATCAAGGATGAGAAGATTTCCTCCACACTCCCACCAGCTGACAAGAAGAAGATCGAGGACGCCATTGATGAAGCCATCAAGTGGCTGGATGCAAACCAACTCGCCGAGACTGAAGAATTCGAGGACAAGACCAAGGAGCTTGAGGGGATCTGCAACCCCATCATTGCCAAGATGTATCAAGGTGCTGGTGGCGTTCCTGGAGCTGCTGGAGACATGGATGAAGATGGCCCGTCAGCTGGTAGTGGAGCCGGAGCTGGTGCAAGTGCAGGACCCAAGATTGAAGAAGTCGACTAAGTAGCATGGCTGAAGATGGCCCTTCAGCTGGTAGTGGAGCCGGAGATGGTGCAAGTACAGGACACAAGATTGAAGAAGTCGACTAAAAGTAGTATGAACGACACCCAACGCCTACTGGAGTAATGGAAGCAGTCCTGGTTATTTTTTGAACTCTGCATTTTGAACCTGGAATATCCTTTATCTGTTTTCTGAATTCATTCCAACGTATTTTGGTCCTATATTATGTTAGTTTTGGGACAAGTTTATTGACTCATCAATACGATTCTATTTTATAACCTGCAGGAGTTTAAAATTGTTGGTATAACATATGTTTCTATAAACTTCCCAAATTATGAAATTTTCAGTCATAATTCGTTGTTGAAAGATTCAAATTCAATAATAGACGTCTATATATAGAAGATGTCGAAAACTTCGATGATAAAAAGCCTATGTATAGGAAAAATGGGAGTCCAAGCAAAATCCTCGGCGTTTTATACATCCTGCAGTGTTTCTCATTTATTCATTCGTTCCATAAAAAATCAAAGCCTCAAAGCACCCTTTTCCCGCATTCACTCTTACAATCTGCTCTCCTTCCTTCTTCCTCTACGGTAAAAAAGGTACATTTCAATTGCCTTGTTTGTTTTTCTGCGCGTTTGTATGTACTGAAGTGCATCGTAAATGTGGGATCGATGGGATCTGGTGTTGGTTGATTCGTGTGTTATTTTTAGATGAGATGTGGATGATGGGGGCCTTTGGTTTGTTTTTTGAATACTCGAATGCGTTCGCGATCCATTCATGATCAATTCGTGGGAATGGGAATTGATTTTTTTTTTCTTTAGATGCATGATTGATGATGGATCTTTCCGTGTCGATCGACATTCATTCTGTTTTCTGAAGCCGCATGTTGATTTCCGTTCTTGAATTGAATCTGGAATAATCTGTTGAGAAGAAATAATTGTATATATACTCGATGGTCCAACTTGTTTTTGGTGCAGAAAGTATCACAAGATGGCAGATGCTGATGACATTCAACCCCTCGTTTGCGACAATGGCACAGGAATGGTTAAGGTATGCCTTCTGCGAAGCAAACTGATCCTTTTTTTGTGTGTGTGTGTTCAAATGTAAGGATCTGCTGTGTTTCCCTTCCCCACGTAGGCTGGATTTGCCGGTGATGATGCCCCGCGAGCTGTGTTCCCCAGCATCGTCGGCCGCCCTCGTCACACCGGCGTGATGGTAGGTATGGGTCAGAAGGATGCATACGTTGGCGATGAGGCGCAGTCCAAGCGTGGTATCTTAACCCTCAAGTATCCAATCGAGCATGGAATTGTCAGCAATTGGGATGACATGGAAAAGATATGGCATCACACTTTCTACAACGAGCTTCGTGTCGCCCCAGAGGAACACCCCGTACTCCTCACCGAGGCGCCACTCAACCCCAAGGCTAACCGGGAGAAGATGACTCAGATTATGTTCGAGACATTCAATGCTCCAGCAATGTATGTTGCCATTCAAGCCGTGCTCTCCCTGTATGCTAGTGGTCGTACAACTGGTAAGGATCTTGATCCGAAAGAAAAGACTTATTTATGATGATGATGATGATAAGGGATTCAACTTCGAATTTGCCTGCTACTCAGGTATCGTGCTGGATTCTGGTGATGGTGTGAGTCACACTGTCCCAATCTACGAGGGTTATTCCCTCCCACATGCCATCCTCCGTCTTGATTTGGCCGGTCGTGATCTTACCGATTACTTGATGAAGATACTCACCGAGCGTGGATACTCTTTCACCACATCTGCAGAGCGTGAAATCGTGAGAGACATGAAGGAGAAGCTGTCTTACATTGCACTGGACTACGAGCAGGAGCTCGAGACTGCAAAAACAAGTTCCTCCGTCGAGAAGAGCTTCGAGCTGCCGGATGGACAGGTGATCACCATTGGCAATGAGCGATTCCGCTGTCCGGAGGTACTCTTCCAGCCTTCCATGATCGGGATGGAAGCAGCAGGCATACACGAAACCACGTACAACTCCATTATGAAATGTGATGTGGACATCAGGAAGGATCTCTATGGGAACATTGTCCTCAGCGGTGGTACCACCATGTTCCCTGGTATTGCAGACAGAATGAGCAAGGAAATAACGGCATTAGCTCCCAGCAGCATGAAGATCAAGGTGGTTGCTCCACCTGAAAGGAAATATAGTGTCTGGATTGGAGGATCTATCCTGGCTTCTCTCAGCACTTTCCAACAGGTAGGCTGGCCTGATGTTCATGATACATGGCTCGAAAAAGCCCCCATCTTTAAGTTTACTAATGCTCTATCTTTTTCTATTATATCCAGATGTGGATTGCCAAAGCTGAATACGACGAGTCCGGTCCATCCATTGTTCACAGAAAGTGCTTCTAATAAGGCAATGTGGAAGAAAGAAAGCTAGTATATGAATAACTCAGATCTTGGCAACCTTTTGGCATATAGGCTCTTTGATTCAACTATTTTTTTTGTTGTGCTGAAGACACATTTTTTTACAGAGTATTGAATAAATATATCCATTTAGTAGGCGCAGGTTGGTACACTTTGATGTAATGCATGATTATTCATTCGTTTAGTAGGATATCAGATTTACTGTCAGTTCCGTACTCACTCAATAAGGCTATCAACAATCATAAGTAAGTTTCTTTCCTTTTTACTTATACCTATTATATCAACTCACTTTTTTCTCATTTTTTCTATACTTATATTTCCTCACTCTAATCTATCTTTCATATTCCACTATCTATATTTTATATATTATAATATATTTTAATTAATACGCGTAGTGGTTATAATCGTTTTTATCTGTGTTCATGAAGTCGGGATGTGGATGTTGATGCGGGGCGGCCGGGCGGCGCCCTTAGCGCCCGCCCAGCCGCCATGCTAAAAGCGGGGCGCCCGGGCTGAAAAACCCATTAGGCGGACGCCCAAGCATCTGGGCGATCGTATTTTCGAACACTGGGTCTTATCCGTACCTAAATACAGTGAAGTGCCTTTAAACAAATTAGTTCAGACAATTTGCATTTTTCTTTAAAAGTGCCATGAATTTTAAAGGATGTAGCTATCCACCCCAGAAATGTTAAATGTATCGAATTTTGGTTATCGAAATAAAAAAATAAAATCAGTTTTGGAATCATCGCGTCGAAACAGTGTGATAACCAGTTCTAAACTTCCATTTTAACCATTGTAACACTTCATTTAAGGCTAAGTTCAAGTTTTTTGCTTTATATTTAATAGTGTTTTAATTTTTTTGGGTGGTGAAGATGACGAAATCGAAATCAATCACCAATTCAGATATAATTTTAATACGAGTATTCAAAAATTGATTTTACCTTTTTATTTCGTGAATCAATTTTTGGTGCATATAGCACTACCGTGCTATACTTTTGTGAATGATTAACTCAAAAACAAGTTTATCTGCAACATAAATATACCTAGAAGGGTTGAAAATCTAACATTAAAATGGGAAAGACGATGATCAAATGTACCTCACGCATCGATTTTATTTTACCCTTAAATCATTAATATTTTCTTCTCCACTTCCCTCATCCTTTTAGACAACAGAATATTTATTATGTTATGTTAATTTCAGTAATCAGTATTTCAGTAATACGCTTTGTTTCGCAGTGGGCCGGATTCTGATATAAACAATTCGTTTTACTTTTCTTTTGCTTTGAATATTGGCCGAGGCACCGTGGAACAACTGTGTTCCTTCTTAATTTTGAAATTTTCCACTTTGGTCTAAACTTTACGGTGAGTCGTTGGCTTCGACTTGTGGGAGGCTCCGATGACAGTTTTTAGACTTTCTGACTCCGATGAAGGTATAAGCACATATAAAAGACTTCGTTTTTGTCGCCTGAAGCAGAGGTTTGGTTGCCACGATTAGCGGAATTCTCAGTTACGGGGTGAAACCCAACTCCCTTTTTTGAGCTTTCTTTGCTGAAGGGAAAAAAAAACTTGGATCTCATCTGATCCACTCACCCTTTTCAGTTCATGTGAAGAAAAGGGTGTTCTGCTCTGTCTGTGGAAGCTCACCCCTCGTTCTGGAAGTCTGGACATAAATAGTTGTTAGTCCAAGATGATGATATCTAGGGGTTTGTTCGGGTGGTCTCCACCTCATATACAGCCTTTGACGCCGGTTTCGGAAGTATCGGAGCCGCCGGAGTCACCCTCGCCTTACTTGGACGCTGGGACAGGGGAAGCTGTGCAGGTTGAGGTTGAGGATGAGATCGACGGGGAGGGGGAGGAGATGGAGCCTCCACCGGCAGCGGTGCCCTTCTCCAGGCTATTTGCCTGTGCCGACTGGTTCGACTGGGTACTCATGGCAATTGGGTCCATCGCTGCTGCTGCACATGGAACGGCTCTCGTTGTATATTTATATTTCTTCGCGAAAATTATAAATCTGCTGGGTGACTACAGCTCTGATAATGTGAATGGTGATGAGCTCTTCCACAAGTTTAATGAGGTACTAATGTAGAATTAGGCATTTGTTTTCTTGGCGAATAAACAACTGTTTTTCTCCAACTGTGCCCTACTTGTTGTCTCTCGTTTGCTGCGTGAGAAAGTATATCTGGTAATAGAGAGAGATAATGCCGTCTGAAAGAAAAATTATTGGGAATAGCTCATGCGTCATTGAGCTTCTGGTGTAAGTTCCTGGTTCGGCGAGTAAATTATTTAGCCTCGAGAAGATACATTTACAATTTGTATTAATGTTTAACTTTATTGAAGTTAAGTTAGTATTCAGTGTTGGATCTTATGGGATGCTTATTCTTCTTTAGGGAGTTCTTCAGCTAGATGATTTGGCTTATTGAAGTCTGTGAATGCAGAGTTTTAAATTAATAGAGTAGATGCCTGTTTGATTGATCTGTGCACATTGCAGAATGCTTGTGTAAAGTTGTTTGAGCAGCCAGTTTTGTTGGAAGTACATATGAACTGCACAATATTTGGAAAAATCTGAGAAAGATTTGCAGTCATGCTTAATTTCCCTTCTAATATCACTTTTCATCAAATTATCGTTCATGAGTAATTACATGCTTGTAAAACTGTATGTGCCGGTAATTGGTGTCATTGATTTACCTCTTGTGCATACTGACTCGTTAGATAAGGTTGCGGATGATCACGTGCTTATAGTTAGCTTATTTTCTTACTTGAATATTGTGCAACATCTTTGAAAGCGGACTCCTCCAGTGTTGATTTGCCATGATTCACAAGTTTAGCTGGCATAAGAAATAACTATTATTTGTTCTCTTAAAGAGTAATTAGAATATTAGCTGAGATGTTGAAACTATCCTGGACTCCTCCCGTATTAATAATTATTATAGGTACTTTATGAAATATAATATAAATACATTTAAAAATAATCTGAAGGAATCTCTGTATCATTGATTATAACGTAGATTAGAACTGTTACTAATTACCTGAAAAAAAGATTACAACTGCTTTAACTACGCTTGACATGTGGATATTTGTCCAGTTTACCTTATTCATACCCATAAGTTAAGTATTGGATGATATGCACATCTTTGTTACCGTCCAATAATGTATGGCTAGATTGTAGTTAGCTAACCCGTTTTTGGATCTCTGCAGCTTACTTTGACGATTGTTTATATTGCTGGAGGCGTGTTTGTCGCTGCTTGGGTTGGTAAGTCTGATTATTTTACCTTTATTATGGAAAGAGAATATTTTGTCCCTACAGTTTTATTATTTTTCTTTTAGATTTATGTTTGAACTTGTTTCTGTAGAGGTTTCGTGTTGGATTCTGACTGGTGAAAGGCAGACTGCTGTTATAAGGTCAAGATATGTTCAGGTGTTACTTAATCAAGACATGAGTTTTTTTGATACTTATGGGAACAATGGTGATATTGTGAGTCAAGTGTTAAGTGATGTGCTCCTCATTCAATCCGCTCTCAGTGAGAAAGTATGTTATCCTCCTTTAATTCCTTGCTTTCAAGCTAGATTTCCCCTCTATTGGTCCTTTTAGTCATCTGAACTTACATCTCATCTGACAGGTTGGGAACTATATTCATAATATGGCTACTTTCGTCAGTGGCCTTGCTATTGGACTGATCAACTGCTGGCAAATTGCTCTTATAACTTTAGCAACTGGACCATTCATTGTTGCTGCAGGTGGAATATCGAATGTCTTTTTGCACAGACTTGCCGAAAATATCCAAGATGCTTATGCTGAAGCTGCAAGCATAGCTGAGCAGGTTTCATTATCTTTTGATATTCACTTCTATTCGCATGCTAAGTTTGTTGGTTTCTGCAGTACTCTACTTTAAATTTGGTTATACCTTAAGCTATTTAGAAAGAATTACGAGTTCAACTCCAAGTTGTATAGTTCAAAATATGACTTACTCATATGAAATTTTGGCAAAAATTCGCGCTTTCGTACTTAAAGCAGTTGGTTATTCAGTCTTTCCCATGATTTTACCTGGCCTAATGCTAGCTTGAACACCTGGCTTGAACGTTTTACCGAGTTCATTGAATCATTTTTACCCAATTAATAGACATTAAATGCACGTTGCATCTAGTAGTATGTACATCCCTCCTTGGACGTACATTTTTAGAAACTTTTTGCATTTCTTTATAATTCTACTTCTGATTATCATTGTTTAAATTAGGTATGCGCGAAAACAAATATGTGATATATTGCCTTATCAAATCAAAATGCAAACCTTAGGGAATTGTAGCAATGTGGAGTCAAAACATGAAGCTGTATTAAATGCAAATCATATGTAGATATAATTACGGAAGACTGATGGTTAAACAGTAGCAAAATTCTTCTACGAGTACGGCACTTTTGACCTTACTGGCAACTGTTTTTACTACTTCAAATTCTATGCACATTAACTTTCTGTCCGTCGTCCTGCAGGCTGTTTCTTATATCAGAACATTATATGCATTTACCAATGAAACGTTGGCTAAATATTCATACGCTACTTCACTTCAAGCGACACTGAGATATGGTATATTGATAAGTTTGGTTCAAGGGCTTGGACTTGGTTTCACTTATGGGCTAGCGATCTGTTCTTGTGCTTTGCAACTTTGGGTTGGAAGAAATCTTGTTACCAGGGGGAAAACTAATGGAGGAGAAATTGTAACTGCCTTGTTTGCTGTTATTTTGAGTGGCCTGTAAGCGACTTCAGAACTCCTGATTCTTTCATTTTCTCTTGAATTTTTACTTATATGTGCCTTCTGTTTAATAGTGGATTGAATCAAGCAGCAACCAACTTCTACTCGTTTGAGCAAGGGAGAATTGCTGCCTACAGACTGTTCGAGATGATAAGCCGTTCGTCCTCCAGTTCTAGTCATGATGGACTCACCCTCTCTTCTATTCAAGGAAATATAGAGTTTCGTAATGTATATTTCAGCTATCTATCTCGCCCTGAAATTCCAATCTTGAGTGGGTTTTACCTCACAGTACCAGCTAAAAAGGCCGTGGCACTTGTCGGAAGAAATGGATCTGGGAAAAGCAGCATCATTCCTCTGATGGAACGTTTCTATGATCCTACATTAGGTATCAACTACTATAATAAATTACTCCAGGAAAATCAGCATTATTCCTTTGATGGATACTATATTTTACTCGCTAGGACATCCATTTCTTACACAATCTTTCCATGCCAATTTTTTGCATTGCAGGAGAAGTCCTTTTGGATGGCGAAAATATTAAAAATTTAAAGGTAGAATGGCTAAGAAGCCAAATCGGTCTAGTTACTCAGGAACCTGCCTTGCTGAGTTTGACTATCAAAGACAACATTGCTTATGGGCGGAATGCCTCTATAGATCAAATTGAAGAAGCTGCAAAAATTGCACATGCACATACTTTTATCAGCTCGCTAGATAAAGGATATGCTACCCAGGTTTTCATTTCTCATCGTATATGTTGTTTTTGGGATCTCTCTCTCTGTATTATATATTGAATAAGAAGTTCAAACATGTTGTTTGTTAGATTTGCTTTTTAGGGTTTCAAAGCATGCAGCAGACATATTAACTTCTGGTTCATACAGGTTGGCAGGGCTGGTTTAGAACTGACAGAGCAACAAAAAATCAAACTTTCTATTGCTAGAGCTGTACTGTCTAATCCATCTATTCTTCTCCTGGATGAAGTCACCGGTGGACTTGATTTTGAAGCCGAAAGATCTGTTCAGGCGGCTCTAGATCTCTTGATGCTGGGGAGATCAACTATTATAATAGCTAGACGGTTGAGTCTTATTAAAAATGCTGATTACATTGCAGTTATGGAGGAAGGCCAGCTTGTTGAAATGGGTACTCACGAAGAATTAGTAAACTTGGATGGTCTTTATGCTGAACTGCTTAAGTGTGAAGAAGCTACTAAACTTCCACGGAGGTATAGTGGAGATTTTATACCGAATCTAATGTTTGTTTAATAGACATTCCAGCTTAGCGTGAATGACTCCGTTTGTAAATGACTCTTATTCTTTCTGTTTGATAGCGAAATGAATGGTAGTGTAAAATAACTGTCTTTATATTTGATGTTGCTATTTCTCTTGAAAAAATATCACCTTTAATAGTTGCTTTGCTGGATATTCAGGATGCCAATGAGAGCGTACAAGGAAAATGCGACATTTGAGATTGAAAAAGATTCATCTGCTAGCCGGAGTTTCCAAGAACCATCATCTCCTAGAATGGTCAAGTCACCTTCTCTTCAGAGACTTTCTGCAGTTCATATATTTTGCCCCACTGATGTTACTTTCAACTCTCAAGAATCTCCTATAGTTCATAGCCCAGCACCAGAAGAAATGATTGAAAATGGTGTTTCAGCTGATGCAGCTGACAAAGAGCCAAAAATAAAG
>JAOYMZ010000018.1:631662-644645 GCA_025802335.1 Pinguicula primuliflora | reverse complement strand
ACATTGATTGTGGACATCAAGTGAGATGGGTATAAATACATTTATCCTCAAATGGGTTTATGTAGAGTTGTTGAGGAAATGGGCTTGCCCCACACACGCGCCGCCACCGCCGCCCGGCCCGATCTGGTCCGGTCCGGTCGTGCATGTGTGTGTGTGCGCGCCTGCGGGCCTGGGCCGCTGGCTATCCTCTTGTGGACCATCATATCTTTTTGGGCCATGGAAAATTTATTTAATAAATTTTTGGTCTCTCTAACTTGGAAAAAAAGAATTATTTTCGTGGGCCAAAACTTGTGCGCGTTTTCCGAAACGTGTGAGACTCTACGAGATCGTGTTTAAGTGGGAAGTAAACTCTTGCAATCCTCTCTATAAATATGGATTTAGTCTAGGGTTGAATATACATAGAAATCAACAGCTGCCTAACGAAAAAGAGGTCTTCGAGTTCGAGCGAGGTTTGGTATCTTCTCCACCTTCCGGCCACGAGTGCACGTGTTCGAAAGTTGTTGTGTGAATCTTCGGGAGCGACCAGCGTTTGAACAATTAGCACCACGGTTGTGCCGAATTCGCTTTCAAGGTAGTGGTGACGGCCACAGCACAGCGTTACAAGATTGTTGATAAGTTCTCGTTTATCTTGATAAACTGCAGTATTTCTCCAACAATAGGTACCGGACGGACGCAAACCACGGGAAAACAAGCGGAAACCAACTGGAAATATGGTGGTTCCTTGCAAGGATGAGATCACGCTTGAGGTGTACATGAATGATGATGCCATGGATCATGTGGTGTTTGCGTTGGCGAAGAAGAAATTGGCCAAGACGTTGCACAAGGAAGTCAGAGACTTGCAGAGGTTTGCCGTGTTGGTGTCTCCTCCAAGTGGGAGGAAGGTGGCAGAGGAGCTGCAGGTAGTAGCGGAATCGAAGGAGGTGGCTGCTGACTTACTCACTTAAGGTGTGCTTGATCACGTAGTATTTTTCTATGAAGTTTCTTCGTAGTATCTTTTTTTAAAGAAAACCCGTCCTTTGATTTCGGACGGGGTTACGCGTTAATGTAAAATTTAGCTACTACTGAGCCGTAATGTTCATACAAAATAATCCTAGCGTTTGAAAATGAAATGAACCTTGAGAACAATATTACAAATCTGAATTGTGCTAGAGCATAAGGATGACAAAAAAAATGTTGCTTGGAGGAGTGCATCTTCAGTACCTGCATAGAACAGATGAGAGAAATGTTTTTTTTACCTCTGGTCCAGATGATCATTTGAGCAGAGTTGTTCGTCCTTTAAAGCAGCCTGGAGGATCTTGGTTGGGAGAGTTGATTGGGAGAAGGAACAAGTGCCATATACAACTCCCCATTTTGACAGTAAAATAGCCAGAGTGTTCTCACTGCTCATGCATTTCCGGAGAGATTAGTTGACATTTTGGAGGAATCTTTGTTGCAGATCTTCAAATCTGTCCCGAAACCTCCACTTGAGGAAGGTTTGGTTATGTGCACCGTGATGGAGGAGAGACTTGTTTCTATCTTGGTATGCTGCAGGAAAAAATGAGAGAAATATACAAAACATTCTTCAACTACTTCAATTTCTGACTCAGCTTGAGAATTGGATTGGAGCTTCCATGTGGCTGGTGATATAACTTTTCCTGTGTTGTTCCTTAGAACCCCAGCCCCTCCTCTTAAAGCTTGAGTTTTATGAGAGCAGGTACCAATATTGAGCTTGAGGCTGTGCTCTGCTGGTGGACTCCAATCTGTCCTTGTCTTTGCCTGCTTTTGGATAGCTGGGAGATTGATGTCTAAGTGTTGCAGAATAATCTATTTTGGAGCACCTGCATAAACCTGGAGCTTGGAAACAGATGTTAGGACAGAAAGTTCAAAAGTTATAGTTCTAATAATCGTCAGAAATGGCCTTTGAATTCCTTCATATCTTCTTATGCAACGGTCTTTCCAAAGATGTGAGAAAATGAGCTGAGGGAGAGATTTACAAATAGATTTGAACGATTTTCCTTTTGCAGATTTGAACCAGAGGAACAGTCTCTCTTCCAGGTTAGAAGGGGGTGCAGGTTGAATTTGGACAGATGAGAGAATCAAAGTATTTCCAGACTTCTATTGCTATTTCTCCTGTCCTTAGTATATGTTTTTGTGTTTCTTCTTGAGGATGGTTAATGCAGCATGAGCATTTGGATGTAAGAGATATACCTATGTTCTGCAGATTTGAGTCCACAGGGAGGATATTATGGAATAATTTCCATATGAACATGCTGATGTTTGGAGGAATAAGAGGGTCCCTAATGAACGCATACACTTGCTGTGGTTGTGATCTTATTTTTAGTGAATTCCAGGTTGCTGAGCTTGAGAACGTGCCATTTTTTGAGGGCTTCCATAGGGGAGTGTCTACACTTGGATGTATTTTAACAGCCAGTATCAGTTGGATGAGCTGAGGGGAGGATCTGAAGTGTTGGTTAAGGGCGGGGGAGTGCCAGGACCTATTCAGCATTAAGTCTTTCACTTGGAGGGATGGATTGGAGACCTCTGATCTGGAGGAAAGCAGACCCCCAGGGAGCCAATGATCGTACCAAATACTTAACTGTACATCTCCAACTAACCAAAAGATTTGATCATTGACAAGTAAGTGAAGCTGACAGAGCCTTTTCCAAATATGAGAATCGGTTGATTTTGGATGTAGGGGAAGGATTCCTTTAAAGTATTTCCTGTTCATAAATTGGGCCCATAGGGATTTGTTATTTCTTAGGTTCCACCAGAGTTTGGCTGTAAAAGAGTTAAGAGTTTCCTCAATTTTCCTAATACCCAGGCCTCCCTCCTCAAAAGGAAGACAAATGGATTTCCAAGAAAGCCAATGAAACTTCTTATTATCAGACCAACCCCAAAAGAAATCTGATAGAATTTTTCCAATCTTCTTTATGACGTTTTCCCTGGCTGGAGGGAAAAGAAAGTATGGACCGGGATGCTTAATAACACTGATCTTATGAGCTGTGTTCTTCCTGCTTGGGAGAGGTAAGTGGAAGACCATGAGCTGATACGAGATTGGACTTTTGTGATCAGGTCAGTGAAGAGTATTGAGCTCTTCCTACCTAAGTACAAAGGAATGCCTAGATATTTGGTAGGAAAGGAGCCTTAGGACATTCTTGTTGTATCTTTTATGTTTTGGATTAGTCGGGAGGGGGCTGTATCACTGATGAAGAAGCAGCTTTTATTTTTGTTGATTTGCTGACCAGAGAGAAGCTCATATTCTTTGAGGACAAGCAAAACTTTTCTTAACGAATTGTGAGAGCCATTAGTAAAAATGAGGAGGTCGTCAGCAAAAGCTAGGTGAGAGGTTCTGGGACATAATTTAGGGACTTTATAAGCTGTATCCGGATGAGAAAGAGTTAGTTTATTAAGATTTTGGGACAAGACTTCAGCCGCAATTATAAAAAGGCTTGGAGAAAGTTGGTCGCCCTGCCTAAGGCCTCTTGAGGATTTGAAAAAATCAGAGACCGTGCCATTCAGCAGGATGGAAAACCAGGGGGCAGATATACAACGCCAGACCACATCTATGAAGAATTCAGAGAAACCAAATCTTCGCAGAACTTGAATGTTAAACAACCATGATATACGATCAAAGGCCTTTTCCATATCAAGCTTAATAGTCACGTTATGACCTCTATGTTTTTTACGAAGGTAGTGAATCATTTCTTGAGCTAGCAAGGTATTGTCAGTGATATTACGCCCCGTTACAAAACCACTTTGTTGAGGGGAAATGATATGAGGAAGAATCGGGGATAATCTAGTAGCTAGAATCTTAGTTATTATTTTCCCAAGGAAGGAGCAAAGGCTGATTGGTCTGAATTGGGAGCAGTTTGTGGGGGAGTCCACTTTTGGAACTAAGCAGATAAGGGTGCTACTGATGGCGGGAGAGAGTTCTCCCCCTGAAAAGAAATAGTGAACGACCTGAATTACATCGGCTTTGATTATCTGCCAGCGTGATGTGAAGAAGTAGCCTGGGAATCCATCGGGACCCGGGGCACTCTCTTCATCCATGCTGAACACTGTTTTTTGAATTTCCTCTTCTTCTGGCCAAGAGTTCAGAGAATCATTTTGGGCATTTGTTACTAGCTGAGGTATGTTGTGCAGCAGATTGGAGTTAGATAAGGTGGGTTCGGCTGATAGCTGGGTTTTGAAGTGTTCAAGAAAGGTTGAGGGAATGTTAGCTTTATCTATGAGATTGCCATTGTTATCTTTGAGGTTGTATGAGCCAGATTTGAAACGCCTAATTTTAACAGTTTTGTGAAAGTAAGTTGTGTTTCTATCTCACGTTTTAGCAATTTGATTCTGAATTTTTGTTTCCAAAGTGATTCTTCTGCTTCGAGGTGGAATTTAAGTTCTTTTCGTGGGCTTCAATCCAAGATAACCTATCTGTTTCGTTTCTGGTTGTTCCAAAGATAGATTCAAGATTTAGCACTTTATCTTCTGCTTGTTTTATGTTGTGAAAGATGTTTCCGTATGTTTCTTTGTTCCATTTTCTAAGATCTGACCTCAGTCTTTTAAGTTTTAAACTGATGGATGATATTGGATTGGGCAGATTGGTTGGCTGGTTCCAGGAAGATTCAACTAATTGGAAGAAATCTGCGTGTTTAGTCCAAAAATTTTGAAATTGGAATTTGCTGGGAGATTTAACAGAGTTTTCTAAGAAAGAGACTAGAAGTGGGGCATGGTCTGAGAGGGATCTATGGAGGTGTTTTACAGAGGCAACTGGAGCATTTAAAATCCAATTTTAGGAGACTAGAACTCTATCTAATCGTTTAAAGATTAACTGATTATTGGATCGGTTATTACACCAGGTAAATTGACTCCCTGAAAATCCTAAGTCTGTCAATTTGCAATCCCTGATAGCATTCAAAAAATCAGTGATAGGTCCTAGTTTCACTGGGCGTCCACCTGATTTTTCCGCTTGGTTAAGGACGACATTGAAGTCATCTCCTACCATTAAAGGGGATGAGATCATAGAAGTTATTATCCTGAGTTCATTCCAAAGCTCAACCCTTTCTCTACGTTTACATTTTGCATATACGCAGGCTAGATGAAATTTTTGACCTATTGTTTTGTCCAAAACTTCTACAATTAGGATTTGGTCAGATTGGAAGTATAGTGAACAGTCAAGTTTTGAATTCCACATTATCCAAATGGAACTAATTGAGTTGGAGAAGCCCCCTGTAAATTTTAATTTCCTTCTAATTTCGGGGAGTTTAGCTATAGGGATCTTAGGTTCAGAAATCGCAATTAAGTTTAGATTATGAAGGCGGATTAGGTTTTTCATTCTGCCTACAGTGGCTGAGTTGCCAATACCTCTAGTATTCCAAAAAAGGATTTGATTCATTTCTTAACTTGTTTTTGGGATAATCTTGTGTGATATCGGTTTGACTTTGGAGGGAGTTTAGACTCTAGATAATCTTCCCTGGATTTTATGTGTTTCTTTTTATGAGATTTTTTAAATCTTCTAGAGTGATAGATTTCGAATTCATCATTGTCGGAGGCTGATTCTATAGCACTTTGCCAAAGCTTATGACTTTGATTTGGTTCTTTTCCATTGGGTTCAGATCTTGTTGAAGAGGGAGTATTGGGAGCATGATGGAGATCAGAGGAGATATCTATTGTAATAGATTTTATTGGAATGAAACCATGCACCTCTAGTGTGCCAGGATTGTAATAGTTAAGTTCACCTTCTAGTTCTTCTAGGGTGCTTGGGAGATTTTTTGAGGCCTCAGATTGAGAAAGGAAGGTTGTCACTCTTGGTAAGTTTGATGCTGATGTGAGAAAAGAGAAAGGATCATGATTAACATTCTTGGGGGATGTGAGTTTTTTCTTTTTGGGTTGAGATAAGTTATTGTTGTTTTTTGAGTTGGAATTAGTTGATTGCGTCATTTGGGATTTTTTTGATGACTGATGTCTTCTATTAGATTCAGATGGAGAGTCAGGAATGGGGGGGATCTGTTGCAGAGTCATTTTGTCTGAAATATTCTCAGTTAATTTCGAGAGAATATGGGGATTTGCTGTAAGGAGATTTGAAATGGATGAATTGTAATCAACAGGGATAATTGCAGACGACAATGTAGCGTTTATAGCTTCAATAATTGATGAGTTTAGTTGTTGTTGAATTGGGTTAGAGGGGGTGATTCATTTCTTGAGATAGGTATGTAACTAGGCACCTCTGAGTTCAGCATGGTTGTTTTAGGGGAGTTTGAGAGGGGATGTTCATTGTTTATGAGGGGTTGTTCCATCTTTGTGAGATCTTGTTTTTCAGGGATAACCGTGGGGTTATTGTCAGCTAAGGATTTATCAGATAAGACTCCACATGACTCTTTACCTATCTCTGATGAAACAGTAGAAATCCCTAATGATATATCATGCATTTTGGGTTCAGAAGACTTACCTGGAGTCCTCGCTGCTTCCTCCTGTTGCTTATCCTGTCCTAGCTTGAAATCTCTTTGCCCTCCACTAATTCCAGCTACCATTGGTAGGGTGATCGAGGAAGGGTGAGCAGGGGATTTCCTTTGCACTGGCAAGTAAATTTTGAGTTTACCTTTGTCTTTTTGTCTAGGACGAGAGATAGAGAATCTGGTGGAGGGTTTGGAGGACTGAGGAATAGCATCCTTTTTGTAAATAGCTTGGGAGGGGTTCTGGGGTTTTGATGGGTTTTTAGAATCTATAGCAACGACTTTTGAATCAGAGGAGGCTTGGCCAGTTCGACAATCCTTATCCATGTGGCCCTTCCTCATACATATTTTGGAGTATGCTGGGATTGATTCATATTTCACTTCCTGCTCTATACGCTTATCCCCATTCTTCAACCAGATTCTTGTAGGAGGAGTTTCTAGCAAGTTCAACTCCACACATATTCTGGCTTCACTTGGTCTTTTCAGTAGAATTGTGGATTGATCCAGTTGAACTGGCTGACCTATCATTGAGGCTACCATTCCCAGACTCTATTTGTCAAATAGATGAATGGGTAGATTGGGGAAAGATATCCAGGCAGGGGCAGTATGAGGTTCTGCATCATTTGTGAAATCTATCGACCACTTGAACACTCTCATTGTATTGCCTTGAATCGACCAAATTTCACGGAGCCATATCCTACGCCTATCTTCCTCATTCTGGAATCTTAGAAGAAAATGACGTTGGTCTATCAAACCAACTATAAACTCACCTTTTAGCCCAATTGCTGTAATGCCTTGACGAATTTCTTCGATTGGTGGACGCCCTCGACTAAATTTCCCGATTAGTGCGTGTTGGAAGGGGGCTGATAATATAGCAAGGGATTCTTCTGAGAATTCAATTTCGGGCTCTCCCTTCCACTTGGAAATGGTAGCAGCAAGCTTAGGCCGAGAACTTGTGTCGATGACTGACGATTTATGTCCTTGTAGAGCCATTGCATAACACTTGTCGAAATTTTTTGCTGTCGGAGTATGGGTGGCGGGCGCCGGGGGGACGGGCGTTGCCATATCGTAGAACGTAATTAAGAGCCCTTCCCGCAGTGGTTTTCAGAGTACAATTATTCAAGATCCGGCACGGCAGCGAGAGAGGATGGCGGCGGTGATACCGAAGGATTTAGTGCGTGTTATTGTAATTGTTTACTGACAGAATTGAAATCATTAATAAAAAGCATACATATGCGGGATCAAAACTTCATTCTTCAATAGGATTCCGACGATTTCATAGCCATCAATTTATAAAATCCTACTATAGGTTTACTAAATACTAATGAAAAGGTTTTAAAATTTTCAGAAAATAAAACCCCTCTAACCCTCCGGAGTATGAGCACTGATGGATTTATTAAAGGCCCAAGGGGGTCATTTACCCCCCTCAAAATAAAAATATATATAATTTTTAATACATTAGATAGTATAATTAATTATTTTGTATAATTTATCTCTTCTTTTACATTTATTTTTTTAAGATTAATGCTACACTCACCAAAATTTAATCACTAGATGTGATAAACAAGTTTTTTTGGTTTACTTCAAATTAACAAAATTAAAATATAAGATCATTTTAAGGATTCTCGTGTGGAGACAATTCCGGAAGTGGTCACAATTTTTTGTTACAATGGTTGTGTCACTAAAAACTAAAAATAAAGCTAATATTATTGGCTAAAAGTACAAAAACAAACAAAAACATTTTGGTAAGTTTCATGTGCTGAAATCAAAATTATTGATCGGTTCTTGATTCTTCTCCGCGTGAAAATTCTAGACTCAATCTTATATTTTATTCTTGGCCATCGTAAGTGCTAAGAAATATTTGTTTATCAAATTAGCTCCATACATTTTTTTATATAAATATAATATCTATTATAATTTAAATATAATATTGTATATTGTTTTGAAAAACATTATATTTACGAAATTTGAGTATCGTGGCCCCGTTTGAAAATTCTTGGATCCACAACTGATTATGAGGCATTTGATATTCAATGTATTAATTTTTAATTAATGAATCCAATTCCAAAAGTAGTTGCTTACGATCACAAATTTTCCGGTCCCCACCAATGTGTCCCGATAAAAAAACTTATGTGCCGAATAGTGTGTGTGGTTGTTGGATTAAAATTCGATGGTCACGATAAATGATAATATTTCGCGGGTCGATATAATGGATCGGGTTTACTTAAACCCATGAATTATTATCATTTGATCGTGACTGTCGAATTTTGATCCAATGACCACAAACATAATTCAGCATATGAGATTTCTTAACCCAGATGCAGTGCTCGGTATTGAGATTTTTTTTGGGATTTTTTTACCAATAAAAGTGTTGAAGCATAAGATTTGTGTTTATTTGCATTCCGAGATTTTTTTTTGTAAAGTCAAGGCTACAGTAACATGTTAGGCATAAGAATCAACGCTCATTCTTAATTAACAACAACATTTGGGGCATGCATTGCATGTATCTTAATTATTTCCGATAACTCTTGTCCACTGATTAATTATATGTGATCCACCAATAAAATAATCTTTAATTTGTGACCGGAAGCGATAATTAGGTCGCTGTCCATTAGTCAATATTTTGCCCGCCATAAGAGTTGGGAGGTTGAATTATGCTGATTATGAGGTGTCATGATCATCTCTCAAGGGACGCCATGTATGCTTGGTATTGAATTTAACTATCGATCTCATTGAAAACTATTTAACAAGTGAAAATCCTGTTGTCTTTTGAGTTCAGTGATCCACCCTTTTGAGGATTTGATTAATATCTGCAGAAATTTCTTGGGCGTGAAAATTCAGGTGATCAGTATTATGATATCAGTTGTTCCTGTATTGAAATGGCCAACTGGATTTATTGAACATTTATTGTTACTGGCTTCTCATGTGTTGTGTTGTGTTCTGCCTCTTGAACTTTATAAAACAAACTCTTCTTTCTGGGGAATGTAATGGTACTCATTGTTAGAAAATGTATCCGACTCTAATCCGGGCTCGTATCTCGTGTGCGCAGCTGCACGCGTATAGGTCAACTTAAATTGTAAGGTCTGGGCTACTCTCAACCGTGAAATCAATATGATTGATTAGGGTACCATAATCCAATTTAGGTTGGTTGATATTTATGTGTGAAATCCGTATGGCCAACACTCTTCGGTTAATTGAGGAAGCAATCCATGCTCCAAATTTTGTACTGTTAACTTTATGATAGCTAGGATGGTGATGGTTTGTTATATCGTCTCTAGAAAAATCTCTTCCTTGGATTTCAGATCTGCATGATGGTCTTTTGCATGGAAAATTTTATGGGATTTCAAGTTTGCACCATGTGCAAGTGTTGTTATTGAGATCAAATCTCTGTTTGTCTGGCTTTTGACACTCTCCTTCAACAGCAGTGTTGATACATTTGATTGTAAATATGGTGATGTCTCCAACTATAAAAGTGGTTTTAGGCTCAATTGCCTTTGCCATGTTCTGGGTATTGGCCGTTTTCCCTTCCGTGCCATTCTTGCCGGTGGGAAGAACAGCGGGATCTCTCCTTGGAGCCATGCTTATGGTACTTTTTCAAGTTATAACTCCAGATCAAGCTTATGCTGCTATTGATCTTCCCATCCTTGGTTTACTCTTTGGGACTATGGTGGTTAGTGTGTATCTTGAAAAGGCTGATATGTTCAAGTACTTAGGCAAATTACTATCATGGAAAAGCAATGGTCCTAAGGACTTACTATGCAGGATATGCCTGATTTCGGCGATTTCCAGCGCATTCTTTACCAATGATACGTCGTGTGTAGTCCTGACCGAATTCGTATTGAAAATTGCTAGGCAGCAGAACATCCCCCCTCGTCCTTTTTTGTTAGCCCTTGCCTCGAGTGCGAATATAGGATCAGCAGCCACTCCCATAGGAAATCCTCAGAACTTGGTGATTGCTGTACTGAGCAAGATTACTTTTGGGAAATTCTTGTTTGGTATTTTTCCTGCAATGATCGTGGGAGTTGTTATAAATGCTGGAATCCTCCTAGCCATGTATTGGAAAGTTTTATCCGTTCAAAAGGATGAAGAGGATGCTGCAGCAGAAGTTGTTGGTGAGGATGATGTTGTTTCTCATCGATTTTCACCAGCAACAATGTCGCATTCACAAGAATTAAGCCCGAATCTTGAGTCATCCGATCTGAACCGTCATGTGCAGTCGGCTCTCAGGAACCGTGCAATGAATACTTCTGAGGTGAACAGCATTCATAGCTCTCCTGGTACGACAAATGCCGGCCACACGGGTTATGAAGATGGCCTAGTGGATTGGAGGACCTTCAATGAAACACAAACCCAAAACCCTTTTGATCCTACCATCATCCCTCCATGTCCTACAACTATAGTTAACCCTTCTTCTTCTTCTTCTATAAGTGGTAGTTGTGGCAGTTACTTGGTATCATTTGCAGAAGATAAGCTTGGATTTCCAAACAAGTGGAAAAGATATCTCTGGAAAACATGTGTCTACCTTGTTACTTTAGGAATGCTGGTTGCTTTGCTCGCCGGTCTGAATTTGTCTTGGACCGCAATCACGGCTGCTCTTGCACTAATCATCCTTGATTTCAAGGATGCTAGGCCATGCTTAGAAAAGGTGAGAACAAAATCCCTAATCTGAAACAAATCCCCCCTCTGATTTCTTTTTTAGTAATTAATCAAAAGCTTTTTACCGTGTTGCATTGCAGGTATCCTATTCACTTTTGATATTCTTTTGTGGAATGTTCATCACTGTGGATGGTTTCAACAAAACTGGTATCCCAAGTAGGTTGTGGGATTTGATGGAACCTTATTCCAAAGTAGATCATATTGGAGGAGTAGCAGTGTTAGCAGCAACTATACTTGTTCTGTCAAATGTGGCTTCTAATGTACCAACAGGTATATTATATTACATGGATTCTTTGAGTCTTAATATTATCGTGGTCAATAATTAGTTATTTTGTTCAATTCTAATATGAGTCATTAGATTGTGAATGGGTCATGTATTTTAGTCATCGAATTATCTGATTAATATTAGAATTGACCACACTAACTAATTATTGAGTGTCTACCCGATGTATAGTTGTTTTTTAAGTTTTTTCTGTTCTTGGTGTTGTCAGTGTTGCTCCTTGGTGCCCGAGTAGCAGCTTCGGCGGCGGCTATTTCTCCGGCGAGTGAGAACAAAGCGTGGTTGATCTTGGCGTGGGTGAGCACGGTGGCTGGGAACCTATCCCTGTTGGGTTCGGCGGCGAACCTGATCGTGTGTGAGCAAGCTCGCCGTGCCCAACACTACGGCTACAATTTATCATTTTGGAACCATCTCAAATTTGGGTTTCCGTCGACGATCATCGTAACGGCCATTGGTTTGCTACTCATCAGAGGATGATCACTACTCAGATCTAGCTTTGATGAATGAATAATAGGAATACTCTTGTATTGTATAGAATTGGAAAGAGTTTGTCGCAAAAATGATATTACGATAAATTTATTTTTGAAAAATAAATTAAAAAAGAATTATACTAGTTACCTGTCTTTTTTAAAATAAATTAAAATTCGAATATATTTAAATTTACATAATAAACGTTGATATTAAATTGTCAATTAATGTAATTACACTTGTTCCCCCCAATCCTAACAGTTGCCGAAAAATATAAATCAACATTTTTCTTTTCTTTTTTATTGTAGCCTCAATTTTTCCGTAAACACATTCTTAAAGAGAGCAAAAGAGATAGTGAGCATCAATAGCCCTACTGTGAATAGGGTAGATCTAATCTATGTTCTGTTTTTGAAAGTGCGTTTGATTCTGCATTCTAGTTAATTTATGACAGTATTATTTAGTTTACGCTATGAGTCATGTGTTTTAGTATGAGAAATTCAATTATGTGGTCTGAATGTTTATTCTCTAGGTTAATTCAGTCGATTTATGGTCAAGAATAGAGATCGCGGCCTATGTTCGCTCACCTGACACTTTGGAGTCGTGATTACTATATTTGATCGAGTAATCGGCTACTTGATTCTACGTATTTATATTTTTTGGGGTAAGTGAAAGGTTATATTAATTAAGTTTTATAGGATTTACATAAAATACAATGGGCCTTTCATTAGGCCCTCCGGCTACATAAGTCAGGCCATCCTCCAAGACCCATCAAAACGTATTTACATATGGGTCAGGATTGTAGACGGGTTGGAGGACCATTCTTCATCTCTATTTATAAAAATAAATCAAAATTCGAATATACTACTAGTTGCAACTCTCTACCCCCACGTCTGGGAAGAGCTGACTTCATAAGTCCGTAGACTCTCAAGTGGGGAGAATCGCAGGGTAACCTATGACTCTATACACCACGCATGAGAGAGTCATCAGCAGCTATTCTCTACACCCCCACATATCCGGAGAACAAAAAGTACCATTAGTATCAGTCCACAAACCATCAAGTGGGGAGAATCAAAAAGTAACCTATGATTCTCCACCCCACACATGGAAGAGTATCTGCATTGATTCTCTACATCCCCAATTGAAAATGCCACATACGA
>JAOYMZ010000018.1:605672-631562 GCA_025802335.1 Pinguicula primuliflora | reverse complement strand
AAGTTGAGAAACCCTTCATCCGAAAGCAAATGAAGATCAGGTTCCCCGACCGAGGAAGAAGTGGTAGATCTGTCGCAACAATAAAAAATCTGAATTTCAGCTATGAGGATAAGGTAAATACCGTAATCAAAGCAAATCAGCAAAAAATCAGTATTAGGAATCTGTCTTATAAAGTTAAAGGCATTTCATTGGCCATTCAGATGGGATGGGTGTTTGCGTGTATCTTAAAAGATTGCAATAATAATGCTACTTGTACCCTCAAAATCAAAAACTTCTTATGTGACAATCATCATAACCACATATTAAAAATGAATGTGGTTGTGATGGTTGCCACGTCAGGAGGTTTATGAAGTGTCTATTTTGAGAGTACATGTAGCATTGCAATATTCGCAGTTTCTTTTCTTCTAACATCTCATATCTGCGCCATAGTAAGCGGATGTATTGTCTTCCAGGTTCTGTTTAAAAATGCGAATTTGACAATTGAAAGGGGTGAGAAAATTGCTATTCTTGGTCCCAATGGGTGTGGGAAGAGCACCTTGCTTAAACTGATTATGGGCATGGAAAAGCCAGACAAAGGAGAAGTTCTGTTTGGAGAGCACAATGTATTACCAAATTATTTTGAGCAGAATCAGGTTTGTTTGAGCATTGCCGTTGCAGTTTCTGCTATATTTATGCAAACATCTCTCTTGTTTTCTCACTATACTACTAATGGTTACTCGTATTATCTTTTCGCACTTCGTAATCTCTCTAGGCTGAGGCACTTGATCTGGATAAAACTGTACTGCAAACTGTTGCTGAAGTTGCTGAAGACTGGAGGCTTGATGACATAAAAGGCCTCCTGGGCCGTTATAATTTTAAATCTGATATGCTCGATCGGAAGGTTTCCTTTCTAAGTGGTGGTGAAAAGGTATTTTGCTTGAGCATTCCGCCATTCTATCCAGTTATCTGCTATGCTCCTTAATGTAATCCTTGTATGCTCCATGCTCACACGCCCACGCGCACACGCTCAAATGCTCACGCACTTACACGCTCACATTGTATTCATCACTTTCTCTTTGATAGGCCCGGCTTGCATTTTGCAAGTTCATGGTCAGGCCTTCGAATCTTCTCATTCTGGACGAGCCAACCAATCATCTGGACATTCCCACGAAAGAAATGCTCGAGGTTCGTCCATGTGTGAAACTCATCTATAATAAGTTCATTTTCAAATTTCTCTAAGCTTGATTTGTTGTATTTTACCTTAGGAAGCAATAAACGAATACGAAGGCACTGTTATTACAGTTTCTCATGACAGATACTTCATAAGGCAAATTGTTAACAGAGTAATGGAAATCAACGACGGGACTATTCAGGACTATGTTGGAGACTATAATGTAAGTCGATTTTCTACAATCCATTGAGTCATCGAACAATTTCGTACCAGAACTGATAATGGGTCTGTCATTTCTTACAGTATTATTTAGAGAAGAACCTTGAGGCAAGAGAGAAGGAGCTTGAAAGAGAAGCAGAGGTTGAGGAAAAGTCTCCAAAAGCAAAAGCTAAATCCAAGATGTCGAAGGTAATTGCAAAAGCTGAATACATTACTAGAGCTATGTGTATGTTCCTGGAAAGTGCTGTGAAAATAAAACCATGTTGATGTTTGTTTCTTGATCAGGCGGAAAAGGAAGTCAGGAAGAAGCAGAAAATGCAGGCATTTCATGCTGCTAAACAGAAGACCAAAGGGTCGAAAAATTCAAAGAGATGGGATTAGATCCCCCTTTTTCTGCGTGTATTCCATGAACACTTGCCAAATGGTTGTTCTGATCACTTGTTTATTTGTACATATGGAATAAAAGTAGAGACCATACCAACCATTGTGCAAGTGTATTTTATAACCACAGGGTTTCAGACAAGTAATACTTAGTCATACATAAGGCCCATAACTCATTATGTACTGAGGTTTTAGATCTCCAGTAACATGAAATACTGTTGGCTGTTGCTCGTGGCCCGTGGGCTGTGAGCGATGGCCTGTGGTGTGGCCTGTCGCCTATTGATTTATGGGTTTCAAAAATGATACAAGGCATCGTTCACACACCCCACATTCTTAAAATAGTGGCTATCACATACACACATTGCTGTGAGGGATGTCCAAGAGCTAATGCTATAGAGCACCATCCCTATTAATGGATAATGGGCCTCACATACACACACCAACATGTATGTGTACTTACTCAATAATGGGAGTGATGTGATGAGTGTATGCTAAGAAGTAGTGCTCTATGGTGGAATCCATCGATGTCGGGTGCCTTATGGCGCTACTCTATGGGTTTGGTTGCATGAATTAGCATTTGTTTTTTAAGGGTAATTTGAAAAACATATGCTAACATATATATCCTTGTAAAAGTACTGAAAAATATACAGATCAAAAAACAAGGAGGCTTTTACTGCCTCATGCAACATCAATTTTCATCTGACGATTCACTAAACTTGTACAATAACTGCCTCCTCGGTTACAATCCAGTTTTGGCCACCAGATTTCATTGGAGAAGATGCGTCTGTGCAGCTCTACAAAAAAAAAAAAAAAAAAAAAAAAAAAAAAAAAAAAAAAAAAGAGCAGAGACAGATTATATAATTGAATGGAAGAACTCAAAACTGCTCGCAAGGATGAGTCCACTTACCAAGGAACAAGTATAGATCAAAAGTGTCATCCAATCAACTTTTTCCAGATACGAGCGCTGATGATCATCTGCTGCTTCATGCAAGAAGTATATGAGAGGGGGCATCAACTGCATCTCGTAATGCCTTGGCCCACCGCACATTTCACAGTTACCAGGATCGACTATTTCTCCAGAAGGCAACAGAGGCTTTCCACCATACGAATACCTAACCAAATACATAATTAAGAATCGATTATAAAATGAGATTAAACAGGTTAGACCATCTAAATGATGGCTTTTACCTGAAGCATTGCTCTGGATATGCATCCATCCGTTTCTTGAACTTAAGATAACTTCTGTCAGCATGTAAAGCTCTATCATATTCATACGTCTCTTCTTCATAAGTTTCCTCATCCGGATTATCCGCAAAAGTGTCATCAAGCTGTAGGACAGAGGGCAAGGTGTACTTGGAATCCTCTGAAGCGACTTTTTTCAATCGTTTCTCTTCCTGAGAGTATACGTAAAAGCATGGAATAACTGCAACAAAATAAATATCTCATTTAAGATACAGAAAAAGCATTCCTTAACAATTTATGCTTTCACAGCTTAAAGCACCCAAGAAGATGACAATCTTCAAAATTTTCCATTTGGTCCAACGTAACAAGTAACAGTACACAGTAATAAAAACAAGTCACAGCATGTAAAGACATAATCGTCCTCTCTCAACCTGTACCATGGGTTCAAATATAATATCTGGTGCAAAACATTCTTAATTGGTTCAATATCGAAAGCAATAGCATGTAACAACTTATTCTATAGCTTGAGACATGTATCATTGGATCAAATATAACATCTGGTGCAAAACAACCCAATTCTTAATTAAGTCTTAAAATTCAACTTTAACGATTTGTCTGAAGGAAATATGCCAGTATACCTGGAGTTTTATCATCAAACGATCTAGCTGGCTGATCTCTTGCGGGCTTTTTGGTGTCCTCGGCATAACATTTCGTTTTTTTGGCATTGCTTGTAATACTTGCTGCCTCAGAAAATGCACTGGTTAACTCGTCCAGATCTTTGTCATCATCTTCGCTGAAGTCAAATGACCATGGATCAACCTGCTTGTTATTATATGGGATAGAATGAGGTTGTGTCTCTCCATTCACAATTTTGTTGGCTGAAATCCTCTGAACTCGAAGAGCTCGCCAGCTGCATCACCGAGAATTATAAAAATGATGAGGTCTCAATAACCAAACGATTTGTAAGCATCAGTTCATTAACTAGACCCCAACGACTCAATTATCCAAAAAAAGGAACCCAATGACTCTAAAGGAGCAGTCGTGAAGATCTGAGAAAGAACCTTACTGGAGACACTCGCAATCTGGAACCAGACATCCAAATATATAGATTACTCGCTCGTCTATTGTGGCAGATTTGCTTGAAATTGGAGCATAAATCTTAAAAAAAAAAAAGCTGAGGAATCATTTATGACGAAAATCAACGTGAACAAATAGAAGCAGCATGAATATGCAATGCAAACCTGTGCAATGAGACAAAGATTGCTTCGGCATGTGCTGCATTTGAGCAAATCCGGCTTCTCACCGACATTTGGAAAGGGCCAATCCTGATCCAGGCACAAAGTAAATCCATACATACATAGAAATACTCGAGGATAACACAACAATCATCTGAGCACCAAGGAGTGACGTACTTACTGGAACTCCTCCAATCTTTGTCATGTACATGTCAGCTGCTTCATAATTACTATCAGCCCAGGGGCCCGGCATGCCTAAAATGACTACAGACATATTTTCTTTATCGTCCCTTAGAGGGGAGCTAAAGTAGTTGACTCCTGTTAGATGCTATGCCGTTATGGTATATGTATATCAGACATAATTCGGATAATTACTGAACAACATTATTTGACAAAGCTTTCAGATAAAGCACATGGTTATGCAACAAAAACAATGGAAAAGAAGATAAAGCCATGAACAATTACAGTACATTCTACGAAAGGTAACTACCGCAACCATAGCAGGGGAACTCCATATATGCAAATACACACAAACAAATAACTATCACCTCTCTTTTTGTAAACAAAATCATCGTGATCCAAACCAAGCAAGGAGAAACATATTTAGGGGTTCATAAATGACCATGATACCAGACAACAACATAGAAGACCCCAATTCCACAAAACATAGCAGAGAGACGCATACCTAATTTTCAAAGCCTTAAAAAGTTAAAACAGAAGATGATATTTTAGCAGCACCACAAGAAATAAAAGCGTGAACTTTAACTTAAAACTCACAACGGAGATGAACTCAGAAGCCCTCAATCGCCTGGCTGCGTAAGCCCTAATCCAGATGCGGCTGAATGCAGGAATCGACGTCGCACAAGAACATAACGTGCACAATATCCTAACCTTTATATTATCTACTTTTATATGGTATGACTTCCGAAAAGTTTAGATGGTAGGAAGTGACAGACCATATAAAAATACATTCAGAATTTTCCGAACACCTACTACCGGTGTCAGATTATTGTTCGGACAATTCATCGCTACATAAGACCTTCTACCAGTGTTGCTATGAACCATTGATCGTAAAGAGCTTTGGATATTATAAACTGATCAACTGGAGTATTATAAACTTGATCAACTGGAGCGGTTACAGCGGATGAACTTGATCAACTGGAGTATTATAAACTTTTGCTACTGTTGCTATGAACCGATGGTTTAAATGGTTTTACCAATATATTCAACCTAATGTAATAAAAAAAAACCTAAAGTAATCAGGGCAGAAATTTTCTAATGTCGGACCTTAGGTGACGAATTAGGGGTCGGAGGGGAAAAATTGGTCAGGAAACGGCCGAAAATCGAGCGGAAACTGACTGGTGCAAGAAGAAGAAACGATTACGAAAATTTTCTGAACAATTGTCGCACGTTTTCTGACACCGGTCTGACTATTTTCTCCTGCTCCTCCTTGAAAGAGACAACTGTTGCTGGGCATGATCAAAACAAACACGATTGCAATCGCAACTCGTTTTTGGATCGATTTTCCATCACCATTGTAGTCACTGACGTTTCTTCAATCGATTTCCGCTCGATTTCTAACCATTTCCCGGTCATTTTCTCCCGTCCGGCACCTAAGGTCCGACATCAGAAAATTTCTGAACCCTTTTGAGGGAGTAATAATATTTTTTTTGAATACTTAGGAGTCGAGGCCAAAGTATAAAGTTTTATAAAAAGCACCCTCAGGCTCAAGGAGGAACAAAAACATAAAACGCGGACGACCGACGATCCGCCCGTAAAAATTATTTATTGAGAAACATAAATGCAAGTTTCTCAAAAATATTACAACATAAGATCCTTACACATCATATATCGCCTCCCTCGGCCTGCATCCTTGAGCTTTGCTAAAAAAAAAAAAAAGTAACGCCTCTCAACTAATATACAACTCAAAGCCACCAATATGAACCTTGCATACAAAAATATATGTGTATGTGATCAAGATTTTGTTCTCTTGCTTGGTTTGGATCTATAGTCATGCTTATTTCTTTTCTTTTCACTCTTGTTGTTATCAGGCTGCTGTTTCCCTCGCTTGTCAGGCTTTGTTTTGCTCGACTTAACACTAATCACACCACCAGATGGCAATTTTCCATTGGGCAGAGCATTTTCAAAAACAGAATCTCTATCAACAATGGCGTACTGCTGGAGGAGATCTAGGTTCAGTATACCTTCTTCTTTTGGCTTATGTTTCATGTTTTCCTGAAAACATTTCAGACCAGGATGGATATTATAAAGAAACACAACCAGAGAGAGAGAGAGAGACAACAATATAATACGCAATGTTAGAAAATTCCGAAAATTAGTATACCTCGACTTGTTTCGCAGCATCATCCAGCGCTTCGTCAACAGACTGCGGATGCGGTTCCATTGCAATCTGAAAAGGGATCAATAAGAGAGAAGAAAAGCAGGGTCTCTAATGCTGCTAGTGTTCTACTAATTGGCTTACATCTTGTATGCGAGAAACCACTGAACTAGTAGTCTCTTTACTGTTCAAGTATTTGTGGAACTTTTTCATGACTTTCATGTACTCGGACAATATCTGTTGTCTTTGCAACTTCATCTCATCCTGTGGACCAAATGAAAACACAGCTAGACTGATCAACTACCCAACCGGCCATTCACAAATTAATTACGAAGATCAGAAAAGTTATTCGTTCTCAGTGTCGCCGAAATGACGGCATATGAGACAATAAGTAGCACAACAAACAACACTTTATAATGTTCAATGACGACGGCCTGATAGGAACCCTGTTCCACAATGACTTACATGGATGATTACTCCGAAACTGAGGGAAACATCAGAGTAAAAAAGGGTGCCAAGAAATTGTTGCAGTACAATTAACAAGAAGCACGCATGTCATTAGTATTGTCTAAAGGAATGACTTCGAAAATAACGTAAATTACAAGGTGGAACTCTACGAGTACTGCAAGCAACCATATTGATTCAAGATTCCTAGAAAGTTAACACCCTCTACATGCATTTACTTAAATTCATATCCCATATTCTCCACTTGAAAGGTGCAGAAAGTAAACTCGGGAATAGAGAAGTACCTCAATGCAGGGGATATCCTTACCCTGCAATCCAATGCAGAGAAGTACGGAAGCCTGGGCATATGAAAGTGTGACTGGAATCATCTCCCGGAAGTAGGCACAAGCAAGGTCATTCACAAAAAATCCAGTCTGCAGCATGTGAAATGATTCACAAATCACCATAGCAACTCACCAGAGGAGAACATCAAAAATATTGATTTAAACATACAAGAGAAATGCACCAGCACCCATATTCAATAAACTCACTCTTGCTTAAGGTAAATAAAGGTTACATAAATGATAATCATAAAAGCTGAAAACGATGCATACAGAAAAATTATATGAAACTTCAGTCAGTAAAAAACATAAAAAGATGGATGAAGATAGATGCTCGCTTCCAGTATATAGATATACTAATAGCAAGATGGTCATCAAAAATGGTTTCTTCTTGTCCTTTCCAATCTCAAATTTCGGGTAAGCTGTATTGGTGTCCAAATAGTTAACTAATGATCTCTCAACTTTGAATCTAATCTACACCACCTTATGCAATATAGAATAGGAAACTCAGTTAATAATGGCAACTTACTAATGGTTTAGAGAAAAGATGGTTCTAGATTTATATTCTACATTTATAGTATGACAAATGCAGCTGAATATGATAAAAGGAAACCTGATTAGGATATCGGTCTCAAACAAACTTTCCCAGAATATTCTTCAAAATTTGAGAGAGAGGATTTTGTGTAGAAACAAGAAGCGATGGCCCCATATCACGAGTAATACATGTCATAATATCCCAACTGGTACAAATTATTAACTTATTGATGATAGTAATGTGAAAATCCTACCAAGTGATAGTCAACCCGGTTACTTGTATATGCTTCTAGTTGCACCATAGCACTGGATAATAGTGATCCACTGATGGGATATGGATACTCTTTCGGAGAGGATGACTCAGTATGCAACTCCGAGAAGTTAATTTTTGGATCCATAATACTGTAATATTAGGCACAAGAAACTGAACAATACCAAGATGATTTCAAAACAGAAGACCAAAGTCACACAAGGACACACCTCATGGCAAGCTTGTACTCCATTGACCGGAAAGCGCGAGCCAATAATTTGGTGAACCTAAACCTGAAATCTGGTAATGAAATGAAGAGATGAATACTTGACACCAAAAAACTAAATAATTATCAAAGGAAATCGTGTAAGATTGGCGACCTTTATAGAAGTGGCTGAGAAAGCCCAACTGATCCGATCCGCTAGATTTGATATCATCATTGCATAATGGCTTCAGAACCATACAAGTATGTTCACCAGTAACAGGACTCTGAAATTCAATATGAAAAATAAATACACAAGACAACCAATCAAAATAATTTAAAAAGTAAAAAATTATTCAATAAATAGAAACGAAGATAAAAAAATGTTAATCTGGATATGATAGAATCTTAACTGGGATTTCGCTAATATAGAATGGAGTAAAATTATGTTTCCTCCAGAAGCGCAAAAGGTCCAGAGTAAGACCAAAAGAAACTCCAAGGTAATGAAGCTTTTCTGCTTCTCGCTCAGAAAGAGGTACAAGGAGCGGGGGAAGATCGCTTCTCGGTTTAATATTTTCTTGCAGCAAAGATGCCTGGAGAGGATACTGATAGTTTTGAACTTTTGAGACAGATCATAAAAGGCTAATAACCAAATTGTTACAGGTAAAAAAAATTAATAACTCGAAAATATTGTGGAATTAAATCTGGCTTTTGGTAATAGAAAAATAACAGGTTCACATCAATTTGGTTTTCAGCATAAATGCTTTACTACCTCTCGTTATTCTGCAATTTCAGCATGAATTCTGATGGCGCAACTATCTAATGCAAAAACTACAAAATCGTCTACTTTCATAGAGGTTAATGAGGTTTTCAAAAAATGAGGCAATGAGTTATGCATTCTGCTTGTAATAACATCAAACATGTGCTAGAAGTTCAAAAGGTAGATCAAAGATCATAGGGGAAAATTAGACCTTCTCTGCAGCCTCAACGATTTGGACAACCGAATGCTCTGGTACTTCTGTTGTATCCAATTCAGAAATTGGAGTCATTTGACCCTCAAAGTACCTGTAATTGAAGTCTACTGTCACTTACACAACTTATTCAATCATTTCTAGCTATCGGAAAGCAGCACATTGATTCCAAACTCCAATAACATGTAAAAGGATGAAAAGATGACACATCTAGCACCTTAGTGATTTCTTTGTTATGAATCGTTCTAATCACATAAATGAGACAGAATAGCTACACCAATGAGTTATTCAACAAAGAAGAGTTTCAGAAGGAAAAAAATTGTATGTACTTGAATAAAACAAATCCCACGCCTGTTGTATGCACTAAATATAAATTCTTCCTTTCAAAGGAAACATTCTCCTCAATGGCTTAAACCAAGATGAGATTCATACTTATCAGGATGTCCAGACACCATATTTACAAAGATACGTGCTTCACAAGAAAGAACAATGTAAAAAGTTTACTTCATGCTCTATCATTCAATTCAAATATGCAATTAAGACACAGATATTGCGAAAAATTACCTTGTTAAAAGTTCAACAGCAGCTGAACCATATCCACCCTGCACAACGATATAGCTATTTTTCAGAGCAAATGAAGAAACAGTTTTGTAGATTAGGAATAGAATCAGGATCAGCATTACCCTCATTGCCTTTGGATGAGTGGCAATGCGTACAATACGAGCACCTGATAGACTTGGAAAAACTGTGTCAGCAAACTGTTCACAGAATTTCCAAGGTAACAGATCTCCGAACGGCTGGTGACCAGCATCCACAATCTTGATAACAGATTCTGGAGAAATTTTTCCCTCAAAGCATATCTACAAAAAGGTCATAAGTCATAAGAACAACAACGATTGGGACCATTCTTATTTAAGAATAAGTTGTATCATATCAGCTAGGTACTTAAGACAGCTATATGGTTCGAGATGTAAGAAAATAAAGCTAAAATAAAAATAAAAAATATCAGAACAGCCGGAAGAAGATGACGAGGAAAAGAAAATGGAAGGCATACTTGAATTACACAAAGAATATCGGGAAGATGATTCTTGGTCTTGTCAACGGGACCTGAAAATTATTTGTAAAAACTATGACGAAGGAATCTATGGGGAAGAGAGAAAAAAAGCATAAATCACCAATACCAAGTAGCACAAACAAGTGGTGCGCTGGAGCATCAGCCATCAATTGCAAATCATTTGGTGAATTCTTGTAGTGAGATGAAACATAGAGACCCATCATTCTCTGCCCAATTAACAAAAAAAAAAATAAGACAAAATTAAATGAGAATCTTGAGATGCATGCAAGCATACACCAGTATAAGGTAAAGGATACTCTAAATGGGTATGTCTATGATACCTGCAAAAATATTTCACTGTCCTTGTGATAAGAGAAAAGTGTATCACGATTGACATAGTAGAGATCACATTCGTTTGGTGGGGGTAATCTAAATGAGACAAGAGGAAAAAAAAGGTACCTCAAAAGAAGGTTGTGCAAATGAAACTTTTCACAGTGAATTACAAAAGAAAAAAACAAAAGAAAAAAAATCTGACCCGCTGATACTAGGGATAGAATTCGTTACATCCAAACATAGAAGAGCATTAAGCCAAGATTCAATTGAATCACCAGAAGCATATCTGATGGGTTCACTCAGATCAATCTGTCTGAATTGCCGACCTACAATTGAAGTTCATTAACACTACACCAGTTGCTAGGACAAAGTAACAATGTCGAAGCACTTTAGAAGGCACAATTTGTGTCTCATTTCTCACTGAAATGTATGAGCATTTAACCTGATATTGGGAAACAAAAAAAAAAGAATCCCAACAAGGTATCTAAATTAAAAGAACATGAAATACCCGAAACAGCCGTGTCTGTTCTGCTGCCAGATATATGGTTTTGCTCCTTAAGCTGCTCCAGCAGTTTTAGAGATAGAGACCTTCCTGTACCTTCATAGCTTTAAAAAAGAAAGACAAAATGAAGTTGAATGGTTATAACAGGATCTGACGCGTGAAACTAAAATCCAAGAGAGGAAGGAAATAGTCAAATAACAATGATTAATTTAGAAAATAATTAACTCCTAGGTTTCAGGTTGCAGCATCTCTAATACACTACATAATGGATGAGTCGGTGGGTGAATGTGGGCGTGGTATAGGGGTGGCGGGTGGTGGAGGAGAGCAGTAAATTCTACATAAGAAAATTTAGTACCCATTAACAGTAGAAGAAATGAACACGAGATAAGGACCAAGCAATGACTTCACGATTGGTGAAGGTATGGCTGCCGCTTCGTCAATAACCAACAACTCAACTTGAGAGAGCTTTGCATGTTCATGTGGCTGCATATACTGCAGATACAATAAGGATAATTGTCATGATATCCCACTGTGGGAAGTAGACAGTAAGAGCCACAGCAAAGCTTTTCATTATTAAGCAAAGAAGTAGAAAAATTCTACAGTAGCAGTTCAATCTATCACTATACACGAGAGTTAATGAAGTAGGATGAAAAGAAGAAATTGAAACTAAATTTTGCATCCATCAGAGATCCTCATGAAGGGATATCTGAAGTGTAACATTAAAGAAAATGCAACAACACCACACATCTTCGACAAAATTGCTTAGCATTCATTACCTGTATAGTTTGTCGGTGCTGTTTGTAGATGTTGATCCGCACAGTTGCTTTATTAAAATCAGGATTCGAGCTTATGACAACATCATAGTCCGACTTCTCCTGGAAATGATTAGTTGAAGGATAATTTATTGGAAAATAAAACGATAATTCTTACATCTTACCGACGATCTCAACGGCCATATGATAAATTTATTTAATCTTAAGTAACAATCCGGTTTGATTAAGTAGGTAAACAAAAAACCCCTTCGCTTTGGCATGAAAAACCTTCAACAAAATCTTCGGCCAAATATAATTGTCTGGCAAATATTTACAAAAAATATATTCTCATGAATAGCAAGTTGAAAATACTTCCAAGTCATTTTCTACTTTTGCTAAGCAATAGAAACTATTATTACCTTGTAGTCAAGCATATCGAATCCTTTGCACACAAAGTCAAAAAGAGTCTTCAGATTCTCTGGGCTTGGTGCCGTTACAAAAATGTTAGAGTATCTAGAAGGAAATATCATCAGAATCCGCATGTAGGTACGCTCAAAAGAGGCATAGCACACAGAAAAACGGATTTCACTAATACATAGTTTAAGTAAAATGATCACCCAGCAGCAACGGCCCCAGCTACAGCCAAACCAAGAGCAGCTGACTTCCCACGACCACGAGCAGCAAGCAAAGCTACCGTACTTTGAAGGCTTTTGTCAAGAATTGCATCAAGGAATGTGATCACAGCCTTTCCCTGTATATGAGATAAACAGAGTAAATCTTTAAATGTAGCGTATCATTACTACTGCTAAGCAAAAACCTGTACCTGGTCCATTGTGCAGCATTTTCTAATGAGAGGGCCAACAGGAAAATCATCACGCAATTGCTCCTTCAAATTCTTTAGTTCTCTTTCAGCTTCGGAAAGACCCTCTGAATTCTTAAATAACCAATAAAATGATTTAAGAACGTTGCACGAGACCCAGAGGAAATAAACCTTTCTTACAAATTTTACTTTGTACGTATATAAAGTGCAACTGCATAGGATACAAATGCCAGACACAATTAAAATGTAAATGATGAATAATTGCATGGGAGCACTTTGAATGAGCATACCTGTCGAACTGGAAGTTTCGTGACTGACTTTACGTGAGAAGAAATTGGCAGAATGTTAAGTTCGTCATCCATAACAATGCAAGCTCTGCAAGTAGCAAGTGAAAGCAAGAAACGTTCATTGAATCGCCCGACGACCTGAGAATGAGATTTCGTACGAAACCTCTCATGAACATCCTGAGATAAATCAAATGAATTAAATTCCAAACCAAACCCACAAGCAAGATAAATAAAGGGAATAAATAAAAAAAATGATATAAAAGGACACGGGCAAAGAAAAAGTTGAAGCGGCCAAAGAGATGAATAACCAGAGAAATATGCATTTAATTTTTTCATAAACTGACTTTGCTTTCCTTCTTTATCCATACCCTTTACCTTCAACATTGTTTGTCATATTGATTTTGTCATAAAAGTAACAGAAGAGTTTTTTACAGTACCATAACCATAGTGTAAAGGGCAGTAAGCGAGGATAGAGAGCGAAGCAGCAACACGATCAATCCACCACCTTCGACTGTCTCAATGGTCTTTGCCAGGAGATTTGGTGTTAAAGCTTCAAAATCCTTACATGATAAAAGAAGAAAAACAACAACTGAATAAGAAAATCTGAGGTCCTTCTCAAGAGATGGTTTTTCAATCATTCAAATGAAAGTTCACTACCTGTAATATGCACATGTCAAATGTATTACCCAGAACTTTCTCTGAATCTCTGTATAGGCAATGAGTTATTTGCTTGTTTTTCATAAAAAGAGAGAATGAATCGGCCTGCTCACGATCAATCAATCCACGCCCAATTAAAATTTTCAATTGCTCGGCCCGTTTTTTTCTATGGCTAAACGACAGAACAACCAAATGAATGAGTTATTTTCATAACAGAATCAGGATTGAGGTTTATTACAAAGAGTAACAAATGAAATTATAGCATCTTAGAGCATATTAATTCAAATAATAGGAAAGGGGTAATGGTAAAAGAAAATACTGATTTGATTTAAAAGAACACGATCACCAACATTTTAGTTATGTTATTCTCTCAGACAATGTCCCAAATGCAAACAATTAGTGTATCCAACAAACACTGACTAAATATATAATGTTTCAGGGATTTCAAATCATCGAGTTTGTGCTGGCAGAAGATGCATCATGTACGGACAATCCACTTACCAATTGATATTGATTCTTACAACTTTGGATCAAAGATATTACAGGTCTCAAGTTCAGATTCAATGATCAGACAACTAGTGAACATACTCTAGCTTGTCCAAGCAAATGCTCCTTATCCACGTATAACTAATATCTCCTCAGCTTCAACTTGTTACAAATTACAGACGAATATACTAACATATTAGGGATAATCAAGGAAACCTGCTAAGCTCGAGCTTTTCCTTGTAGCACCATAATACGTTCAGTATTGGTTTGGCCACAGATTTTTCCAACATATTATGCAAGTTCATAATCTGCATAGAAGATATAATAGCATTCAAATCATAAAGATGACATTTGGATCCCGACATTTGAATAGATATATGATTCTTTCATATCAACTAGAAGATAAGCCATTTGGATCCCAGCAGGGTTTCTATACAGAATGGTAAAAATATCTAGTCTTGAATTAATGCAATAGATAATTAAAAAGTGCCATCGTTAGGTCATGTCTTAACTGTGCAGTGCACTGATGATTGAACACGGAAACTCCTTTCAAATGCTAGTACTGTGGAATACTGAATAACACAGAAAACCATCGGTCCAAATGCCCGAATAAGGGTACACGATTAGACTGTTTTGGATTTCGTTGTTTCTTCCAATATATGGTTTCATAACTCCCTTTTTCAATAAGCTCTATACTTTAGCATTTTCCATAAAATAAATCTGTTAAAGACTGTTTTCTCTACATTTAAGTACTTCCTTAAAAAGCACAAGCTCTCTAGAACAGTGCCTAACTAATATTGAGGTTGTCGCAAGCTTTTGAATGTGAACTCTTCTTATAGCAATCCGGAAAAATAAAAATGTAAAAAGAAAAAAGGAAAATAATATGACATTGTTCACCAGTAAGAACCTGCCGCAGAGCCAGGAGATTACCAACAAACAAGAGCAGAGACTAAAATCTCATACTAGTAGCATAGATGTAGAACTAATGACTACCTGGTTGCGCCACTTGTCACCAACGATGACGAACATGGAGCGATGACGGGTATTGGCGCCATTCTCTATAAGGGTTCTAATGCGCTCGTCCACCTTTTTCCTCATTGTTCCCACTTTTTCGCTTCTTGGGGATTCACCTGAAAGCAGCGGAGAAGGAGGTTTCAGGGTTTGAATAACGACGGCGCGGGCGGCAGGAGAGAAACGACATACAGAAGTGGGCTTCGGGTTTTATCGGACATTCCGTATTAACCAGCTGCAAACCCGTCTCGCGAATTAAAAATTAGTCACACAATTCAAATAATTTTAAATTTCATAACATTTTTAAATTGTCAATATCCACAAATTTTTTTCAGATATCGAATTTATGGTGCCAAATAAATGTTAATGGTATCGAAAATAATTTTCAGTCGTCGGATATATTATCCGACAGCTGAGATCAGTTTACTTAAGTGAATCAGATCCGGGTCGCGGGTTATGACCCGCACTTAAGTGAACCGATCTCAACTATCGGATAACATATCAGACGACTAAAAATAGTTTTCGGCACTATAAGCATTTATTCGGCACCATAGGTTCGGCATGTGAAAAAAAACGCCGATACCCACAACCAAAAACTCGATTATACTTATACATCCTTATTTGCCTTACTCGCTTGCAATATCTCCAACTGAAACTCGCAGTCGCACCCTACCAGTGACCATCTTATGCAATCATAATCCCCAATACATCAAAATCGCACAACACAGCCTCATCAATCATCATCATTGTGTACAATTATATATTAACACGTTAGACACTGTGACTTATCTAACCGAGTTAAAGCTGTTAGACATTAACGTAATTTTGACCGTGTTAATTAATAAGAAAAATATAAATTTATTTTCGACATTTTTTGATGGGCAAGCCTTTTGTTTTATTAAGTGTAAAAATCTCTCAAATTAGAAAATTTTCAAGCTGTGTACATCGCCTCATATTACATAGGATAAATCACTATCAAAACTACTCATCGTTCTCTCAAAACCAGGCGCTATCAATACATACAGGAATGTGCAGGTCTGTAATCCTCTTCTCGTCAGGCAAAACTCCGGCGAACAACTCCAATCCTCATTGCATATGGCTGGTATAACTTGTTGTTCGATTTAAGAATCCACCACATCTCTATTTGATTTGCGTAAAAACATCTTCAACCAGGTTAAACACCAGCTTCAGAATCTCTTTTCTCCATCATGATCAATTTATCCAGGTGAGTAGTTATTAACTATGATTCCAAGTAGATTCCTCAATTGAGCTATTTCAATGGTATCTTGGTACAGTTCAGCCTCAGACCTCGGCTCAGGCACTGCATGTGATGAATATCCTACTTGCAGATTGGATTGTTGTAAGATTCTCTTAGCCCTTCTTTTCAGTTGCAGTCTTTGAGCTCTTATTCTTCTATTTTCTCTACAGACAAGTAAAAACAGCATTCTAGATAAAGGGCCAGAGTTAATGATTGGTATGGTGTAATGTTTTGAAGTACGCTCCTAGACTTTAGCTCCCAACTCCCAAGGATATAAATTCTTCACGAACCGTTGGTAGGGCCGTTTCTTCTGCCATATTTATCGGAACTTAAGTCAAGTGTATAAGGTCAACGAGTTGTTCCATATTTATAGGATTTTAGATGACCTCATATCTTGTCATTCTTGTTTCCAAATCTTGGCTTGAATTAGGGGGGAATTTGAAATAGGCTATTCAAATTCAAATTTGCATTGATTGGAGAGGAATTTTGATGTTCATCCGCAGTATGCAATCCTTCTCCTTCAACCTCAACTCCATAAGATAGCGTCAAAATTGGGCTAAGATCCAAATTTTTTGAATTTGAATGTAATGATCTTTGACTTTGCTGAAATTGTGGTGTCCTTCTTGATGTTGTGATTTGACCCAAATCTTTTCCACAATCAACAAAATTTTCCAGCATCATCGGAAATATGGAAATTCCAACTAGACGATTCATCTTCGGTGACCTGCAAATCTTCAACTGCTCCTTTTCCTCCTTCAATTCAATCTCATAAGTTTTTCCATCAATTATGAACTCCATGAAGCCACTCAAAATCCCTCTGCAGTTTTGTAGAAATCTTAATCCTGCAATACTATAAGACCCGATAATGAATAGAATCCATATCAATCTTAGGAACTTGACAATATTTTGAACCCATCCAATTTCAACATTGAGAATTCCAGCAATGCAAGGGAATAACAGTAATTCAAAGCCACAGTTGTTGTTCCTCTACATCCCCTCCAATCTCCCACCGCTCGACACTAGAAAATAACAAATTCTGTTGTTGATTGCCAAGGAGAAGCAATCTTTCATGCTCACCATTATTTAAGCCTCGAATCAAAACCAATTTCTTTGTTATCAAATTCATACGCACAACAGTGTAACGAGATGGATGCAAATGTGATCAAATTGTTGTCACTGCCTCCAAACCTTCCTCTCTCAACTCCGCCAGCAGAGATGAATCCAGCCAACTTGCTCCTCCGGAGTTGTAAAGAAATTCCCACATTCCGGACTATCCAACACAGGCTCCACGAGTTTTGTTGCTTGGGCATATGAAACATCTTCTCGTACATTTCCTCCAGGCTTAGAAGCTTGCCCAGGCACCGGTCTCCATTGTTTTACTTACCGACTTAGGCTTCGCGGGCGGCAAAGAGTGCACGTAATGATCATCTATGTTGCCATGTTCCAACTCCTCCTCCATCATACAATTGTAACGAGCAACATTAACCTCCAAGATAGAGTTTTGCGGCCTTCTCCCATTAATACGAGATGCTAGAGTCTCTGCATTCCTTACCAATCCAAATCTTACAAAGCCAAACATTTTGCCATTTCATCCAACCCGCTGGGATACATAAACATCTCGAACAAGGCCATATTCCGAGAACACTTTCCGCAGCCTGGTCTAATCCCACCCCGAAGGGAAATTTGAGAATAATAGAGTATTGGTACTACTTCAAATTGATTCACGATATCCATGAATTCTAGGAAATTTGAGACAACCATGAAGCTTCTTCTTCTTTGAAAATTTAACCCACTGGCCATCAGAATGGTCGTCATGAACAATAGCAGGATCATAATAAACCACTGTGAAGAATGCAGATGATTACAGCACACAAGGATCAAATGTAAAAATGAAATACAAGGAAGATCAATGTGTTTTGTTAAGAACATGTACAACTAGTAAGTAAATAGTACGTCTAGATCAAAAGTGGGTTTGAGGCCCAACAGACATAACATTTGTATATATATATGTGTCTCTCATGTGACACAAGAACCCTAAGAAGAAAATACATAGTGGAAACTTTCCACCATTGCGACTGCTTCACATTTACTTCATATTTACTACATTCTGTTACCAAACATCACATGGGTGAATCTCGTTCCTGAACGATCGTTATTACCGCTTCATTTCGCACATACCTTTCGTTTTCTTCGATTTGAACATGCTATCGGAGCATTGAGTTATTTCTCATCGAAATCACTTGATCTGGATTTCGTTTTCACTACAAACAGCTGTTTTCATTCCCTTATTCCCTTTGATCTGTTGAATGGGAGAAAACCTGCCGTAGAATAAAGGCCCTATTTCAGCACTAATTTTTGTTGTGGTCTTGCCAGTGCAAAAGGGTTTGCAGATTCGGGATTCTAACGAACCCGGAATGGCTCTAACTATCGTTCTTCTCAATACAAAGAATTATCATTCTTGGAGTCATGAGGTTTGTATGGCACTTGGTGCAAAACACGAGCTTGAGCTCATAGACGGAATATCTGAACCTCCTGCTGACGAAAATTCGGAGGAATTCAAATACTGGTAGAGTATCGACCTCATGGTTGATACGCAGATCTACAATTCGATAGTTTGCAAAGTTCTAGCTGGATTTCAGTATATTACTACTTGTGTCAAGCATCTCTGGATCGAGATTTGTGAGCAATTGGGTGAATTTAACGGCCCTATGGTCTATAGGGTCAGATGTGAAATTTCAGAACTCAAACAAGGTGGAAGCAATATAACTATCTACTACAACACACTGAAAGGCAGCTGGGATGAACTCAACTACGTGCGTTAGTCGTGAAATGCAAATGTGTTGAGTCAAGAGTGGAGTCAGTGAGGAGCAAAAAAACTAAGTTTGCTCAAAAAACCTATACGACGTCGTTTTGATTAAAAAATTTGACAAATCAATGCAAAACGATGTCGTTTTGATACCTGTACTCAATTGAGTACAAGTATTTTGAGTAAACGTAGCATTCCTCAATGAGGAGGAACGTGTAATGAAGTTATTATTCGGCTTGAACATTGTGCACACAAATCCTATCCACTGAACCCGTGCCATTTATGAACTGTGTATATGAGAGTGAGACTATACTTATTGTCGAGCAACAGCGAGAGGATTCTGCAGCGAGTGTTGGGGCTATTGATCATGCAATGCTGCTGAAGTTAATGGGTGGATACAAATCTGGAGGTAGATGGAATGGACCTCAGATTCAGAAACTACCACTTAAGGGGTCAATTCCAAAGCGAATAGATCTTACTTGCGCTGCATTATAGTGGCAAAGTCCACACAAGTTCCGTTCAACCTCATATTGAAATGATATTGAAATGATTCAACCACAAAGTCCACACAAGCTCCGCTGATATTGAAATGATTGTCATTTGGCTCGAGACAAGTACAAGGCTGGGTTCATATCTCATTTGTACATCAAGTTGTGCTTACAAAATCCCTCCCCCAGGCTCCGTT
The DNA here is from genome assembly GCA_025802335.1 of Pinguicula primuliflora. NCBI lineage: Eukaryota > Viridiplantae > Streptophyta > Magnoliopsida > Lamiales > Lentibulariaceae > Pinguicula > Pinguicula primuliflora. Next base: position 611,664 of record JAOYMZ010000018.1, on the reverse strand, counting down.
CAACCATTTGTTGTCCAAGCTCGGACTCAGACTTGCACCTCCGCCTCGAGCTTGTGGGGGGCATGTGAAGAATGCAGATGATTACAGCACACAAGGATCAAATGTAAAGATGAAATACAAGGAAGATCAATGTGTTTTGTTAAATACATGTACAATTAGTAAGTAAATAGTAGGTCTAGATGAAAAGTGGGCTTGAGACCCAATCGACATAAACTTGTATATATATATGTGACACAAGAACCCTAAGAAGAAAGTACACAGTGAAAACTTTTCATCAATGCGGTTGCTCCATATTTACTTCATATTTACTACATTCTGTTACCACACATGGGTGAATCCCGTTCCTGAATGATCGGTTATTACTGTTTCATTCTGCACATACCTTTCACTTTCTTCAATTTGAACAACCACCACCCACTTGCCTTTCTCCTCCACCGTGTATCCACTTGCCGGTTCTCCCTCCATCACCACACTCATTTTTCTGTCATTTAAGAACCTATCATTTATCCTATTCTTATAATATAAACACAATAACATATTCTCATATTGAGACATGGATCACTTCTCTTGAAGTATTCTCGGACTAAATTTAAATGAGAGTTTTGATTTCGTTACTTGGACGAAAACATAATTTTGTACCTAAAATTAATCCTTGACCAATAAGATAATTTCATAATCGATACTAAATTCCAATTTTAACGATTGAATAATAATTTTGAAAGACATCTTTCAACGGAAAAGGAGAGCACTGGGGCGTTTAGTAGGGATACAAAAGGTATTGGAGAAACAATCTTCGCAATATCTCTTAAACCTGGAGCTTGGCCTAAGACTTTAGTTGGAAAAAACATGCATCCAAAAGGAGCTGCTCAATAAACAGAATAGCAGAACCAATTGGATAAGACTTGGGGACTGGAACACAAAGCTTTTCCATACCAAGTACAAAGTGAAAAGAAGTCACACTCAGATAGCTAGCATTAGATTAGCCGATGGCATTGGTGCTCTAATTCATCCAGATTAACTATTGAGGTAACAAAGTTCTTCAGAAGGCAGTTTACTGCAATGGAAAACCATAAACTACCCAATATACTTCATTTCCCAGTGAGAGGAGCCTTCACACCTCTAACAATAGCACAACAGCTATTCTTGCCAGTGATATTTCTGAGTTTTAAATTAAAGATGCCATGTTTGATATGCATCCTGATAAGGCTTCTGACCTTGATGAATTCCCAACAGGTTTCTATCAACATAACTGGAAGACATTAGCCCCCACAGCGATTTGCTTTGTCTGCCATATCTTCCAAACTGGAATAATGGATTCAAGAGTAAATAGAGGCATGATCACACTAGTCCGATGGTTGATCCCCCACAAAGCTTTGACCAGTTCAGACCTATTAGCTTGCTCAATATCAATGCCAAATTGATCACAAAAATCATAGCCAACCAACTCAGGCAAGTATTACCCTCTTTGATCCATCGCTCCCCGAACAGCTTTATTAAAGGGCGACAGATTACTAACTGCATCATCGCAGCACAAGCAGTCGTTCATACTTTGCAGACCTGTAAGGGTAAAGAGAAATATATGGCACTCAAAACTGATATAGCCAAAGCTTTTGACAAGCTAATTTGGCCTTTTATTCAAGACATCCTTGTAGAGGGAAGAATCTCAGTGTTGCTAATTAATATCATAATGTCCTCGCTGGAAACTAGCTCTTTACAAGTGATTTGGAATGGTCGATGCGGGCCAACGTTCACACCATCAATCGGAGTCAGATAGGGAGACCCAATATCACTGTATCTCTTCATCCTGTGCATGGAAAGATTGTCGCATATTGTCCTGAAGCAAGTGAAAATAAAAAGATGGAAACCTATAAGTTTTGGCAAGGAGAAACTCCCCCACTCCCATCTAATGTTCGCTGATGACCTCATGTTATTTGTTGAAGCATCCGTTGAACAAGCCCTGATTATACAGGAGATCTTAACAGTCTTTGGGGATATTTCGGGGCAACAAGTCAATAAAAATATGTCAGAACTCTTTTTCTCCAAGAACACCACTTAGGAAGAAGTAATCCAGATCAGTCAAAAAGTCGACATCATCACAGTGGATCAGCTGGGCAAGTTCTTAGGCATTCCACTAACCAAAGACCGAGTAACAACTTCAACCCATCCGGATTTGAACTTAAGGTGAAGAAGCATCTGTCAGAATGGAATCCAAGAACCATCTCACAAGCTGGCCGACTCACCATTTGCAAATCCATCCTCAACGCACTCCCCATATACAGAATGCAAACCTCCTATCTTCCTAAAGCTACTTATAGGAGAATTGATGGTCTGATCTGAAATTTTCTTTGGGGTGGTAGTCTGGAAGAACAAACGCATTCTTTTCTCAACTCGGATACTTGCTATAGCCCTAAAGAAGTTGGTGATTAGGACTTCGGAAAACCGAAGACATGAATACTATCTCAATACTGAAATTGGCCTGGAAATTACTTGCTGGCCCACCAAAACTATGGAAGGATATTTTGTTTGCAAGGTACATGCTATGTCTCAATGATTTACTAGTCAACATGCCTGCAGTCAAAGGCTCACATTTCTGGGAGAAATTAAAGAAACATCTGGCAAGAGCTCGGGAATGTGTTAGTTGGATCATCAGAAATGGGGAATCAACCAGCTTTTGGAAGGATAGTTGGACTAGCCTTAAACAACCATTGTATCCTCTTGCACTTACATCTTTAACAAGCGTCGATCTTAACTCTATGGTTGCTCGCTTTGCTTTACTTAAAGGTGAATGGGATGTAGTTGAACTAGCACGATAGGTTCCTAACGAAATCAGTGAGGAAATCATTATAGTCGTCCTACCCAGCTCGGATGCAGGCTCCGATCAGCTATGCTGGAAATGGACCTCTCGAGGGAAGTACTCAAACTCATCAACTTTTCATTTTCTATTTCAAAATCAATGGTCTCCCAAAGAGAACATTTGGAAAATCGTATGGAGTATGCACGTCTAAGAAAATGTTAAGATCTTCCTATGGAAAGCTTTGAGGGGACTACTTCTGACTAATACTGAAAGGATGCGATGAAACCTAGTCACACCCTCAGCTTGTCACCTTTATGGCAATCATGAAGACATTTTACATGTGCTTCGCAATTGTAATAGGGCCAAAGTAGTTTGGACAACCCTGATGCCATGCATAAATTCTTCATTTTGGGATAGCGGTGACTCTCGTTCTTGGATGATAACCAATTTAGCTTGGGATAATGTTATCTCCAATTGAGCTTTACTCTTTGCAGTGACATGCTGGGTTCGATTGCAGAGGAGGAATGTTGAAATCTTTCAAGGGATACCCGCAGCAGGAATTGAACTTATTTATCAAATCAAATCCATTTCTCAGTGTATACAATGGGCCTACTCACATAACCGTCCTCACGAGCTGGAGTTGAATTTCCTTCAGTGCACTGGTAGTTCTATGTCTCAACAGGTGTCTGAACTTGGAAAGTTATATCATCTTTTCACAGACGCGGCAGTGACATAAAACACAAATCATGCTGCAGTGGGTGGGGCTTTCTTTGATGAATCCAAGAAATGGAAACTGGGTTTCAATACCCGTATCGGTCGTTGACCGCCGCTGTAAGCTGAACTCTGGGAAATTTGGCACGGCATGAATATTGTCATTCAGTATGGTTTCGCACACTTGCACATACATTCTGATAGTGCAGAGGCAATCCATCTGCTCCATAACCAACCTGAACAAGAGAATTCCTTAGCTATTGGTCGGCAAATTGAACAACTATTTCAACATTTCACAGTTCTGCAGTTCTCCTATATTCCCCGAGATAGCAACCAAATTGCAGATTCCCTAGCTAAGATTGCACTTTCACATGAAAACCATCAGAGATAATGCATTAAATTCGAATCTGAACTACAACAATCTGGGGACAAGCTATACTATCTTTCTGTCATATCAACGTTCAAAAATGCTATAAGGCACCCCAGGGCCCACGGCACCCCCACACCCTATCACATTCCTAAATAGGGGGTCCACACGTACCAACATGTGTTTGAATATGCTCCCACACGGTGTGAGTGAGGGTGTGCACATACATAGGGGCGTGCTATAGTGAGACTCATCAACTTTCTGTCCTCTCCAATCTCTCTCTCAGAACTTGGCTGGACGACATTCCAACTTATACATTACTGATCCAAGCTCCTGGTCTTTTTCACTGCAGCTGATCCAATTCCAACATGCTTACATAATAGTCAAAGTGATCTTTTCATAGAACCTTGCCCCGATCTTCTTAGCTGAGATGATTTTGTGTCTATTTCCCAGGTAATAAAAAAAATATGTGTATTTTTATCTAAAAAACAAAATCTGACGCAATCAACTTTGTACATTCCCAAATTCTTCTTGAACTTTTTTTCAAACCAAGAATTGGAAAATCAAAGACAGCAGAACAACCATCGGTCCCCAAATCCACTGCAACCTTACCCCAACCCTAGTACCCGCCGACACTCCGGCTGAATCCGCCTTCTCCGCCTGCAATATCTCCACCGAAAACTCGCACCCCACCACCGACGGATCCTTCGGTATCACCATCCCCAATCCGTCGAAATCGCACCACATGGCCTCCTCGCCGTACTGGGCATTCAGCTGGAAGTAATTATTGAACGCATACGAGACGTTTTGGATGAAATTCAGGTCGCTGCACGGACTCCCGGGAACCAGAGACGTGCAATCGGCCATCGAGCAGGCAAAATCGAACTGTTCCTTCACCTTCGACAGGTTCGTGGCTTTCTCCGTGTTCAGTACGCACCACCTCTTGGGCATTAAGACGGTTCCCTTCGCTCTGGTGGGATAAATATCCCGTCCGGCGCCGGTGAAGTCGATCTTGAATTTGGGCTGGCCGTTCGCCTTGTAGACACCCCAGTGGCGCTGGAACGGGTACCCGCCGTCGACCTTCTGCAGGGCTTCATCCGTCAGGCTCTGTATGTAGCAATCCATCGTGATCCCCGGCCGGAGAGGCGTTCCCTTGTCGCTCTTGATGTAAGGGAGGAAGCTCCTGTAGAACCGCTCGGCGTTCATGGGGTTGCATCCGGGACCTCCTTCCGTCGGCCAGCCGATGGCTCCGATGACCAGCTCTATGTCCGGCGCGCCGGCTTTCGCCAGCGCGACGATGAACGAATCGATGGTCCATTCAAAGGCGTTGGTGTAGACGTTCCCGTTGTCCTCGATGGTGAAGTCCGACGTGTTGTCGATGTAGGCGAATTCTTCGTCCCAATCTTTTGCGTTGACGACCTGGTAAGGGTAGAGGTTGACGACGAAAGGGCATTTGGTGCCGTTGATGATGCTCAGGAATTTGATGATCCTGTCCTTGAATTCTGGCTTGAAATCCGATTCTGACGGTTTGGTGATGTTGGGGATGAGGATCGCATTGGAATGCTGGAGGGTGGCGGAGAGGTAATCGTGGCGATTGATGCGGATGGCTTCCTGAACGTAATTCAAGGCCTCGAGAGTGGTGTCGTAGTACGGACCGTCGGCTCCCTTTGGGGGTTCCGTGCCGATAATGATATATCTGAAAAAAACAGGGGAAAGATCTAATATTAAGAACAATTTTTTCTGCTGAACTTACTGTGGGCTGAAATTATTTGGGTACCATATTAATTTTTGGCAACGTTCGGTACTGGAAAAAAAACCTCATATGAATACCATTATATGAATTTAAAATATATATGGGACAGGATCAATATACATATAAATAAACATACAAATTAACACATGTTTTCAATTCCTGCCACTAGCATCGTCCGTTGACGGAATTAAGCACATCGTTGGAATCCTTATACATAGAAAATCATATGTTCAAGTTTTGGTGATATTCCGACGACGTTATCACCGTTTAACGGAAGGTTCATATTTCTCCTTGGGTTAAGTAGTCCTAAATAGGGTTTTAGAAAATTCCGGCGACTTCGTCGCCGGAACCGGACCAAAACTTGAAC
>JAOYMZ010000018.1:586942-605572 GCA_025802335.1 Pinguicula primuliflora | reverse complement strand
ACGAAAGTAAAAAATATCCAAAAAGTTTCAATCAATTGATTTTATTATTGAATCAAACCCAAGAGCAACACCAAAAATGAGAAATGATACAACATTTTTACATTATATAATATTTATTTTTTTAAAATGTAACCGGTTTACCGGTGGGAAACCCGGTACCGGTACCGCCGGTACCGGCACTTCCGGGTGGCCGTACCGGAACCGGTACCACTACCCGGCCGGCATTGGGTGTCGGTCCCGGTCCCGGCACCGGCACCGGTTTTACCGGTACCGACGGAAAAATATGGACACCCCTACACAGGAGAACAAGGCAACTTCCTTTAAATTTGCAGGCCAACTGAAGTCTATTTGTACTTTTCGACATCGGGCTTTAATAAAATGGCCCAGATGCCACCTTATTTTTGGGCTCGTCTTGGGAAACTTATGGATCGAATCATCAAGCGTATCGAGATATGAACCTTCCGCACTGAGACTGAAAACGCAGTAAACCCCCGGGGCGATGGCGCTGTCGAAACTCTCATATCTTAATCATCTCAACAAAACCCTAGCAACTTTCGGTCGTTTGCGGGTTCACGCGCCACCGCGAGCCTACGTCCCCATCCGCCTTTTCGCATTTGCCACTCCAGAAGAAGCCGCTGCGGAGCGGCGGAAACGCAAACGCCGCCTCCGTATCGAGCCTCCCCTGTCCGCCCTTCGCCACCAGCAGCATCAGCAACCGCGACCCGCTCCTTCTCCGTCGCCACAGAACCCTAACGCGCCTAAGATTCCAGAGCCTGTCTCCGTTCTCACCGGAAACAGGCTTAACCTTCATAATAAAATCCTCAAGCTCATCCGCGAGAATGATCTCGAAGAGGCTGCGCTCCTCACTCGGCACTCTATTTACTCCAATTGCCGACCAACTATTTACACTTGCAATTCAGTTATGGCTGCGCAGCTCCGCCAGTCCAAATATGCGGAGCTCCTTTCCCTACACAGGTTCATCACGCAGGCGGGAGTGGCCGGGAATGTCGTCACATACGATCTTCTTCTTACTGTTTATCTTGATTGCAGAAAGACAGACTTGGCCCTGGAGTTGTACAAGCAGTTAATGAATGATGCACCGTTCAACCCATCCCTCACCACCTATCGTGTACTGATTAAAGGGCTCGTAGAAAATCAGCAAGTTGAAAAGGCACTTGAAATCAAGGATGAAATGGAGGCAATGGCCAAGTTTTCCAAACCAGATCCAACTATCTATTCCTATTTAATGTTGGGACAAGCGAAGGAGTCAAATGCTGAAGGTATTTTCCAGTTGTATGAGGAATTAAAGCAGAAAATTGGTAGTGAGGAGATTTTTGATGGGATAGTTTATGGGAATCTGATGAAAGGGTACTTTTTGAAAGGAATGCAAATGGAGGCCATGGAGTGTTACGGAAAGGTTGTTAGTGAGGGTTCACCCATTAAGATGAGTTCGGTTGCGTATAATTATGTTTTAGAGGCCTTGAGCAAGTATGGTAAGTTTGAGGAGGCATTGAAATTATTTGAGAAGATGAAGAACGAGCACGGTCCTCCTAGAAGATTAACGGTAAACTTGGGGAGCTACAATGTTATAGTTGATGGGTACTGTGCTGAGAAGAGGTTTACAGAAGCCATTGAAGTTTTTAATAGTATGGGGGAGAAAAGATGCTCACCAGATACATTATCTTACAATGTACTGATTGATCAACTATGCAGTAACGATCACTTGGCCCAGGCAGAAGAGATGTATAAGGGAATGGGCGACAAGAATGTAGTTCCGGATGAGTACACGTTTGTTACTCTGATGGATACTTGTTTCAGAGAGAATCGACCGGATGATGCAGCAACATACTTTAAGACGATGGTTGAATCGAAATGCAGACCGAACTTGCTAGTCTATAACCGTTTGATGGAGGAATTGGTTAAAGTAGGTAAAATTGATGAGGCCAAATCGTTCTTTGAATTGATGGTGCCAAAGCTGAGGATGAATGATGATGCTTACAAATTCATCATGAATGCATTGTTAGAATCTGGGAGGCCCGATGAAGTGCTGAAGATTATTGATGCGATGCTGAGGGATGATCCAAATGATTTCACGGACGATGTAGAGGACTTTGTCAGAGATGGTTTACGAAAAATAGGGAGGGAAGATGAGGTGACAAATCTCAAATCGGACATCGAAAAAGAGAAGGCTGAGGCCGTGGCAAAAGCAGCTGAAGAAGCTGAAAGAGCAAAAGCTAGTGCCAGGGCTGCGGTTGCATCTCTGTTACCCTCCAAGTTACTGGGAAACAAGGATGCGGAAGAGGAGTCGCAAGAAGCCGCAGCCACTGATGGAATCCTGTCGTCGGACAAAATTGCGGGAGAAGAATCAGCAGAAACTGGAGGCGATCTTGCTGGTAAACAGGTAACAGCTTGATATGATGTTGCATAAGGGGTCAATTGCTTCAAGTGAGAACAAACACTTTCTTCTTTTTAATGTGGCCAAGCATAACCCCCTCTATTGTTTAGTTTTGGAAACTTCTCTGTTGTGCTTTTCTTTTTTTATGGAGGATGATGCGCGCTACATTTTGGATGTGTCCTTCGTTCCAGTGCTTTTATGCTATAACTGCAGTTATTAAGCCTTTCAAAAGAGTGTAAGCCACAAATTCTTGGATTGAATCTGTTGCATCAGGAAAATGACCCAATTGTTCCAACAAATGGAATAGTATTGACAATTGTTGAGGCTAAACAGTACATTTCATTTCGGTCACCAACGAAGCACGTAAACTGGTGAATTCAACTGCTAATGAGGAACTATACATCTCAGGGCAACGAATTTTCCGTCATTTCGGTCAGGGATTTTGAAGGGGAAGTTGAAGCTAGCATTATTCGCAGTTAAATCCTTAGCCGGAAATGTCAATGAGGAGTTGACCTAGTGGTTCTAAGAGTGAAAATTGCAAAGGTTATGGGTTCAAATTCTCTCAGCGACATGAGCCGCTTGCCAAGTGTGGCTTATCTTTCTACCGTGGTTTGTATGCAGACTATTGCGTGCGGTAGGGCGTTTATCTATCTCGGTAGGGTTTCCTACGTTTTTTAAAAAAACTAGTTAACAAGCTGATTGACTACAAAGATTTGGTATGGATCCCCCGTTTCCAGGTTCTGTGGTTCCTTCCAATGATCGAGAAAGCGCTAGGCGGACCCTGAACGGTCAAGGCCCGTTCAACGCCTAAGCGGTCTAGTCGCCCGCCTAAGTTGGCTTTAATGCGGCCAAAGCTGGCTTTAATGCGGCCAAAGCTGGCTTTAATGCGACCTAAGCGGTAATTTGGACAAGGCAGAGGATAACATAGTATAAGCGGCCTACCTACTTCTCTTGTCCCTAACCTTGCGGTGGCTATCACGAATACTTTTTTGGGTCCCTTCCCACATGAGCCTTCTGCCATTTGCACCTACCTCTAAACTGTAGCTGTAGTTGCGGGCTTCAACTTCATCGCCCATAAAACAGAGAAATGCCATGAAAACGGGGCTAGTTCCAAGCTGAAATACTTCAAAGTGGAGGCAGAGATATTGCCCGAAACAATGGAATACCTAATCAAGCACGGAGCTTCAAGGTGCATATCATGAAAACAGGGAATGCAAAAAAAAAAATGTTAAAACTCACGGTCAACATCGACGTTGCGTTTTCTACTTCATTCGGATTTGACTTCACATATGGGCTGCTATATCCACTCTGTGGCCATCTCTCAAGTGAGTAACAAGATATGGAATGTCCCCAGTTACCATGCACTCGGATCCAGCATATGGGCAGCTATATGGCCAGAAGCAACAAATTGCTTCATGTTTAAGTTTGCTGTAATAGGGAAATATTTCCGGGCAGCCCAAAGATTAATACTTGCAGGGAAGCTCTAGCGACTCAGCAAGGTGTTGGAGGTTATGTACCAAACAATATTTCTTAATTGTCGAATTTTAATCCTGTCCGTCCAAAGTTGATCTGACGGTCAGGATTAAGAATGTTTAAATCTTGATCGTTCACGGTTGATCTGACGTACATGATTAGAATTTAGTACCTAAAAAATGTTGTCCGATACATAACGTCCCACACCAGAAAACTAGCGACTCACCAACCTTCTCTAATGCTAACCACCTGATATCACCAAGCTCCTGCCTGCACGTAGGGCAGCTATTATGCACCCTTGTTTTGCAGGTGGAACACAGAGTATGACCATTGTGACACGGCACAACAGATGGAAGCCATTCAATTAGGCATCACCTTATGTCTTAAAGAGTAAGTATTCGTTAATCTAGTAGCCATATCTTACCTAGATGACCTTGGCTTAGTAGTAAGAGTGTGTGAGTGGGTGGGTGGTGGATGGATGAGGTCAATTGTTCTAATTTTGGTACCATAAAAAAATATTTTTAAAAAAAAAGCTACATCTTCTAACTACCCCTTGCATAACCTTTATCTTTATATTTTGCTAGGAGTTGATTGCCATTGAACAAGGCAACAAGCACAGATTTTGATTTGAAGTTTGGATATTCCAAACAGAGCATCAACCGTTCACTATCACATGTAGTATGTAAAGACTCCAAATTAGAAATTCAGAGTTGGTAGATAATAGGACTTCGATATCATTACAGTTCATTCCTGATGAGAAACATTTTATAACATCAACATCATCTGGGTCTACAATAAAAAATGGTTTCACTTATATTATTGCACCGTTGCATCCAGCATTCTATCAATCCAAATGCAATTCAAGGCAGAAAAAAACTTAATAATGCAGCAGAAATATATTCATAGAACTCGAAAGCTTAGAGAAAACAAAAGAACGAAGGGGGCAGACCTGATGGATTGGTGGGTACATAGAGTTAGTGCAAACAGGGCATTCCAGCAATTCATGGCAAGTGCAGCCGTTACTATATTTTGAGTCTTTGAAGAATATGGGTATGGGGAGAAATTTTCTCCTGCTAACTAGTTAATTGTTAGACAATTGCTATCTTGCTAGACAACTAATCTCAACCATCAATTTTTTTTATCAATGGTCCAAATCAAATATACGTTAAAGCATCCTCACGTGAATTCAATCTCTCCTCCAATTTTCACTTCTCTTTCCTGCAATTTTTATTTCTCAAATTTCTCTTTCATCCATAACCCCCAAAAAAATTCTCTTTCATTTCTCATTTGCCAACGAAAACAATCCCAGATCCCAGCCTTGAACAAGTAGCAAAGCATCGAAATGAGTAGCAAGGCGTCGGAATGCAGAAATCTCAGATCCCAGTGTGAAATTGATCAGAAATGAGTAGCGAGGCATCGGAATGAATTACCACCTTTTCCTCTACGCAAATATCGGATAGCGGAAGTCGTCGTCGGAATTGATCTGAAGCGAGCAGCAAGTTGTTGCCGGAAATTGCATGAGAAGGTGTAGCACATTCTGAGTTGTTCTAGAGATCCATTATTTTTTTTGGTGAAGGAAGATGGATAATATGTTATTTTCTGAGTTGTTCTCTAGATCCATTGGTTGAAATTGAAGGAGGAGGAGGTGTATGTAGAGAAAATGGTCTGGAATTGCGAAAGAAAAATGAAAGGAAGGGGGAGAAGAGAGATTGAATGGGTTATTGGATGTCACGTGAGGTGTTTTAATGTTTATTTGATTTGGACCATTGCTGAGAAATTTGATGGTTGAGATTAGTTGTCTAGCAAGATAGCAATTGTCTAACAAATAACTAGTTGACAGGAGAAAATTTCTCCATAATTCTAATCCTTTCTTTCCATCCAAATGATGTGAATCCAACCGACATGATACAATTCTGGAGCGGTCTCATTAATCTGAAAATAAGCTCTAAACCATAAAAATTTTCTAACCATTAGTTTGACGCGGCTTTAGCCAGCAGCACCCAAAATAGGCAAGAGAATAGACCAAAGAACCAAAAACAATCACATTGAAACTATCAAATTACAGGGAGAAAAATGACCAAACAAATCACAAAATGACGAGCATTACCTCGCCCCTATCGATTGCTGGTTGTTAGCAACTGTAACCTGTTAGATGGATGGATTCCTATATAGTGGTGATTGGTGACTTTGAGGCCGGCAGCAGTTTGTATTCCTTGATCCCTACATTTGGTTGCCGATGCCACACGGACTTGCTGCTGCTGTTATGTTAGAGGAAATGAGAAGAGTTGGTTGGCGTTTCATCACATAAAGGAATAGATAGATCTTCACCCTTCGTGGATCAAGTGGTCTTTCGATATCAAAGCAATGAGCTGTTTTGTGCTTTCGGACCGGAGATTGTCTCCCTTGTACCCAATCTGGGGATTCAAAAAGAAGAAGTTCATAGACAAAAGAGATGAAATATGAATAGACATGCGTATCTTCACAATGTAAACATGGAAAATAATGTTGGATTTTTGTTGGAACATTTACCGTGTATAAACAGGCATTACCTCGGACTGGCTGTCAGGTGAAAACCAGCGCAGCAACACACCGAGATGCACAATCGCCGGTAATAACTTGAAAAGCAAAGGAGTAGTTACCTGAAGAATAATAATGATTCAGTTATCCTCTTAAAATATAGACCCTTCTTGCCTCCAGTAAATTAAGGAAAATACTATTTGTACACACTTTATTGACACTATTTGTTGACATTGTGATGTGTCAACAATCAAAATCACAAATAAAATAAAATAAATATATATAAATAATAAAACTTGTGTATTATTTACTGGGTATGTTTGGTTTGGTTTATATATAAATAATAAAACTTGTGATTGTGATGGTTGTAACATCATAATGTCAATAAATGGTGTCAAATAAGTGTGTATGAGTAGTATTGCTAGTAAATTAAAGCTATGTTAGAGAGATAATCCTATCAGCAAAATAATTACAAACCCCACAGCATCCTACATAACTGGAAGTAGGAATGGATTGAGGATAGATCGAGGCCGAGTAAAAATGCAAAATAGAACCTGAATTAGTATTTAGTAATATACGTCCATGTGGGCATAAATTTTGAAAGAAAAACTGGATATTCGTGTGAGAAAATGGCTGATACGTATTTCAGTATACAGAAACTTCTTCACCAATAACAGAAATAAAAGGAGGCAGTGTTATTCTTACCAAACTGAGTGCTGTCGTTCCAAGGAGGAGTAGGTATACATTTTCCTGAAAAGAGACGTTAAAATTATCAAACACTATAAAATAGGGCTTGGGCCTGCAATCGTGTGGCCAAGAGAATGTAAACGATTATATTTCATCTACCAACAAAGGAAGCATTTACCTCAACCAGATGAAGATTCGAGGCACGACTGAGCAGTACAAATGCAAATTCTCCGATTTGCGCCAAAGACATCCCGACCTACATGACTCAACAAGAGAGAGGTTGATACAGATAGGAAAAAATATACCAACCAAAATGAGCTATATAGGGCAGCATAGCATCTCACAATAAGTGAGGTCTTGTTGTTGTAGCCAAATCCCTTGACCACCGCAGAAATCACGAGAGTTTTAACTATGACCACTAAAATAACCGAAGCAAGTAAGATATCAACATGATTCCAGAGAAAATGAACATGTATCAGCATCCCAATGCTAGCCAGAAAAAGAGCTGCGAACAGGTTGCGAACAGGTTCAACCTACAATATACCCAATCTCTATCAGATTCACAAAGGAAATTTTTAATGGCAGACGGCAGTATTGTCATCATATTACATGTGCGTGACATGATCCAGCTGTATATCCCTAGACATGCTTAAAAGAAGTTCCAATGACACCCGAAAACCAATATCAATCACATGTACTACAGGAGGATTCAACAAAACTTGGGGTTCACCATAATCTTACTTGTTCAAGTGTATGCTGAGCAAGATCGGTTGTTGCTATCATTACTCCGGCAGCAAATGAACCCAATTCCAAACTAAGGCCAAGCTTGTCACTGCACTGTAACAACACAGAGCGATAAGTTAATAGCCTAGTCAATCTAGAGGCTGACTACACTGAGCAGAAGCTATGAAACCTATAGATGGGTGAAGAAATAAATCAAGAAAGGATCATAGACCTTCTAGTCTATGACAATTTATTAATTCAGGCAAGTGCAAACAGATTTTGGAAATAAAAGGAGACTAACCCAAGCAACAAGTAGGCAAAAAGCTATTGCTGCCAACTGATAGAGTTCATTGGTCTGAAGAATAAGATAAATATCAAATGCAAGCCCGTCCAATTAAATAACTACTCGCACTGGCAATAAGCAGCTTGAAGAAGCAGAAGTGACAAAAACATTCAATATCTTTTACCTGGGATGATAAACTTATCATAAGCTTCAAGAACCAAGGCACGCAGGTCCGTGACAATATAGTCAAGACTGCCAGAAAAGCAATTAATACCACCAACCTGACCCATGTTTTAAAAGAGGTTGAGATTATAAATCAAATTCAAGTATTGAAGCGTATACAAACAAAAAGCAAGTATCATGGTCAACATAGAAGGTGCTGGTAATGGTTATTCATAATTGATGTTTTTATCCTTTTCCTTATTAAAGGATATAAGTATCACTATCAGTGTACTACAAATAATCAAGTCACAACCACGCTCCATATTTGTTAGTCATCTACCATATCTGAGACTCCAGTAATGAAATAAGAAATACTAACTTTTTAAGTACTGTTTTAGCTTTACAATGTTAAACTCAACATAAGCAATTCTTTTAAAGTTTGCAGAAACGTGGCCACATCTAAGAATTAACCATTTCCTAACGCCAAAAAAAAAGATTGATTGCCGTTACACAATAATATCCAACCAGCTAAATTGCTCAATCAAATTCTAACAGTGGCATATGAATCTTTCAGTTTGGGTTTACCAAGATGCTGGGAGCCTCAGAAAGTTATCTAGGAACTACCTAATGATATCTATGTAGGAGTAAGTTCAATGTACATATAATCATAATGAATACACATCTCCAACTTCCGTTGCCTGCTATCGAAATTGGTCACATCGATGAAATACTTATACACAGGAGACCAAAAAACCATATTTCGGCATAAATCCAACGACTTCATCGACAGAATTTTATAAATCCTAATAAAAAAAGGTGCAAGTCGACTTCGACTACAAGACCCAAGGAAAAAAGGTACAATGAAATTACCATGTCGCTTGAATTGCGCCGGAGCATGACGCTTTTAATCTTCTATTTAGAAATTTTCGAACGATGTGACCTATTCCGGCAGCGGACGATAGCAGTGGCCCAAATTGGAAATATGAATTCATCTGTGTTCATTTGTGTTTATTTGTATATCAACTAAACTGACCATATATACAGTGTTTTTCTACAATCCCCAGTGGATGTGTCCCCAATAGTACCAAATATTATAATTTCCGCTACAAAAACCGAAATTCGGTTGAAAAATTATGCATAGTAGATCTTTTAGCACGGTTCCAGCGACGAAAATTCATATTAAAAGAGTACTTAACCCAAGGAAAAAAGGTGAAATGAAATTACCAGCCACAGAATCGTCAAAACCATGACAGAGCACATGGCTTTTATCGCCATGCTTTTCGAACAGTGTGACCATTTTTGGTTGATGTAACCGAATTATAATATTGTGTACCATTGGAGACACATCCATTGAGTATTATAAAAAAACTGTGTATATATATATAAGAGAGAACATATCTAGTAACAGAAACTTACGATTTAGTCATTGATATTACCCCTTGTAAAACGCCAGAAGTTCCACCGAGCACAGGAAGCAGAGCAAATAATAAACCCACGGCACAATCCTGCAAATGTTCTAGATTTCATGAAGCACTAAGGAATCCATAAAGGATATTCATACGGTTCACCATTAAGGGATAGCAAAAACGAAAAAACTGAACTACAAAGTATTGTGTCATGACAAGGAAAAAGAAATTCATGTATCAGTGTGGAAGAAAGATTCCATCCTTGGCATACAATAGTTACCAAGTAAAACCTAATCAATAGTTACCTGTAAAATCAGAGTGCCAATGATCACTTGACCGTGAAGAGCATTAGTACTGTTCTTTTCCGTCAAAAATTTATATACCTGCAAACTCAATGTTATAAGTAACGAATAACATTTACATGCTAGCAAAATACCCTGGTAAGCCCTTGTTGCACTAAGCTTACCACTGCCGTAGAGGACATTGAAAGAAAAGCACCAATGAATATCCCCTCGGAAGCTCTACCACCACATAACTACCAATAATTAGGTCGAAAATAATGTCAAACAGTGCAAATAAAGTTATAGATAAAATAGTAACGCAAGTGAAGTTAAAATTTTCACACTCCGGCAAACAACTAGAGAAATGTGGGACAATTGGCATCCAAAATCTTATTAATCTGTTCCCGACCAAAATTATATCAAATTTTAGTTGTTTTATTGGGTCTTAACCAAGTCAGCCACTGGATATAAGCACAAATCAGCTTCAGCCAATAAACTTAACCCTTTAAGAAACTCAAATCCCATATCTTATCACATCATTTTTCATTAAATAAATGACTTATAATTCTGTTCATGAACTAAAAGATTCTCTGACCTCACACCGACCCTGTATTGTGACCCGGGTAATCTGACTAGGAAAATTCTAGTGGCCTTTTACTTCAGATACATGATTTAACAAAGATGCCATATTCCATGAACATACCGATGCTATAATACCACAAAGGCACATGAAAAGAAGAATTTGAAGCAAGCCTCCAAGAATAGCAACAGCACGAACAATTCGAAGCTGTAGTACATGAATAGATGCATTCAAGGCAAACTTCAATTTAAAATGTCGGGAAAAACATAAAAGACATTAGTCATTATAAAAGTAGCCATGTTATATAACCTTAGCAGTGGAAAACTCGAGACCCAGAGCAAAGAGAAGGAATATTACACCAAACTGAGCCACTGTTTCAACCTATTTTGGTCAAAGCAATTAGAAATTAACAGAGACCATTATTAATATGATGTATGCAATTTGAAATTTTGGAAGTTGGCATTTTCTTCTGTTTCTACGTCCAAATTAGACAGCAGCTAAGCAAAATAATTCTGCTCAACAAACCAAGTCATCATGGGACAAGCATAGAGCATTTCAGTAAATCAGTTTAATTTGTAATTATACGTACTCATGCACGAAAGAACTGCATAAGTATCCTTTTTTGAACTAGTTCTAAATGGAGATCTGCATTATAATTAAAACAGCAGATTTAGATTCCAGAAACTATCTCTAGAGCGGCATACTTGGACCATTTCACTAATAACATTGACACCACCAGGTCCAACCACTGATCCAGCCAGCAAGTATCCAGTAAGAACCTGAAAGACAATTTAGGGAGTTAGTAATAGTTCAAAAGAAGTGAGAAGAACTGGAACCCAAGGCCAAGGACAGAGAAATTACTGGTTGTCCAGCACATGCAAAAGCAATCCCACCACAAGTCGCAGAAACAATCACAACAACAAGATCAGAAATGAGCCTGCAAAACACCAAATTTGTTAACATAGGGCATATAAAAGGACAAGATAAAGAGCATCGCAACACATCAAACTGACCAATGTACCTCAAGTCTAACTGGAGCACCGGGTACTTAGATTTGAAATTTGATATTATAAAGACATTGTCCTGAACATAAGGAGAACCTGTTATTTGTTAACGCACTCATGACTCAACAAATTAGCTTTATTCTACATGAATCCCATACTAGTTACTACACAATTTCTCGATTATTTTCTTCTTTCCTTCACAAATGTAAGTCTTAGAGGGGTAATAGAAATCTGCAATACCTTTCTATCAATCAGTGTCGGCGTCTCTTCAGCTCCATTGTCATTATCAAGATTGAAAACTTGATTGAGTTTAAAAGATCTGTGATTAAGACAAATATCCATAAATATAAGAGATTAAGTGGCAAGTATAATGAATTGCAAAAATTTACTTTTCATCCTTTGTTTCATTTTTCTTTGACTTGACTCTAGCCACTGTTTCCAGTACAGCCTGAGTACAAGAAGTACAGTAAGCAAGAAACAGTCAGCAACATTTTGAGACGATATAAACAAGGAGATTACTTGCCAGTTTATTCTATAACAATATATCCACATCCTCGTAAATGAAATGCCAGCTCAATGCTTCATTTCACTTATTCATCCCTTAATTCATAATTGGAAAATCAGATCCATGTTTAATTATTTCCTTTGTTATGACTTTGGCTCTATAACTTAAGAATCACTGTTCTTTACGTGTTCAATACAATAGGCCCATATTTAAGTGTTTCCCAATTTCATGACTTCTTGGTTGTTAAAGTGGGTTGCAAATAGAATATTAAAGTAATACTATAAATAAAGTTTTTAAAAAAAAGGCAAAATATGCAAACCTGCTGCTCGTTCACACTGTTGTTGAAGCCACCAGCATCATTTGCTGCAAAAATCTAACATCAGTACTAGACATAATCAACCAAAACACCTATTTACCTATGTAAACTTGGAGCACACAATTAAGTTGTTGGACATTCAAAACATAAAATAGAATATGAATTGGAAAGTTGAAGCAGCAGTGATTGAGAAATGCAACCTAATTTCTCGATTAAATTGGGATAGAAAACATAAATGAAATCCAAACTGCGCAATAATTTCTGCAAGATCCATACATAGATCATAACCAGCAATCACTAATCCAGGCGTATCTTACGCATGTTAACACCAATAAAGCACTTCAAGACCTCTTTCCTAACTGAAAGGAAATTTAACTGGAGAATCCATAAAACCATGTACATCATACACTTCTAGTTCCCGAGAAACCTAAGAGGACCAACGACATCAAACCCTGGTTAATCAAAATTTTTTAACTACACAACTTTTTCATCGTTCGTCTCTAGCTTCTGATTAGCTCAAACAAATCTAACCCAAACCCTAACAGACACTATTAAACGACGATATCGGGAAATTGTGAATCTAAACCTAGGTTTGGCTATGAAATCAAAAGTTTCCAGATCTAGCTGACCTTCGCTCCGATCCACATTCTCCGTAAACTCCTTCTCAAGTGCGCGATCAATCATATCAGCAAATGTGTCCTCCTTCGGCCGAGTCTTGTTCCCGCCGCCCACCATGTTGGTTGCATTGGAGGCTGAAGCATTCCCCTCCTCTACTAACTTCGAACCTTCCAATCCAGTGACCGAAGTTTTTGTCTTCGCCACTAGAACTAGAAGCAGCAGGACTACAGTGGATACTGATCTACTCATTTGAAGGTTCGACGCCGGCAGCGCCAATTATCCCGGCCTCGGCGCAAGATGATGGATGGATATTACGGCTTAGCGACTGTTTGTTTGCTTGCCGCTAACTGAGAGCAGGTTGCACCAAATCACTCCAAGAGCAGAGCGCGCAAGCAGTAGTAGTAGATATTCCGCAAGAGTAAAAGGCAGATCGAGGGAGTTGTGATGGAGGGAGTTGTGATGGAGGGAGTTGTGAGTTTAACAATAAATAATGGATTGATTGGATGAATATCTTGCACCAAAATCCAATTTTGAAATCTAAATTTTTATTTTATTTTTGATTTATTTTTATTATTCAACCATGAATTTCGTTACGACAGCTTTAACCGATTTAATTATCGCGCTTATTGTGATCACCTCTGATCTTATTGTCATATTATTCATCGACTTCTATGTCATCATTGCCTTTGCAACCGCTTTCAGCCTCCGAAGCCGCATACCTCGTCGCCCTATGCAACATTACTAAAAATACCCAGACGATTTTGCATCTAATGTCTTCCTCGACGCCGCACTCGACAATCTTATTGCGGTGGCTGCCGCCTTTGACTTTGTAACCGCTGAACACCATGATCCGGCATGGCCCGACATGTTCAGTCCGGATAACCTCGACGCCATTAGTGCAGCCGGAATTACCACCGTATTTTGGAGCTTATCACCCAACTTTGGTGCTTCTGCCTCAAAACTTCGCCGGGTGGCTAGCACAATCGAATTCTTTTGACGTTGTCTCTGACTTTGATCTTCAGGCCGAATTACTTGGAGGGCGAGCCATACGCGGTGACATCAACCACTGTATGATATAAGTTAACATGTTGGGCCGAATTAGCTACCTTGCGCGAATGCTTCAATAGAAGGGTGGAAGATGATGTCGATCAGCATTGTGGTTCGTCTGTCTCATCTAACGATACACCGCCATAGTCACCAGAGTAATTGTATCTGGGCCGCTCGTGGAAATTAAATAAGAAGGATCTAGTTTAGAATGTTGTTGATAATTTAGTTCATATAGCCTCAACTATTCGGGTTAGGAACAAATGTACTACTGAGTTCCAAATGAATGTACTACTAGGTTCCAAACGAATGTACTATCGGTTCCAAACGAATGTACTACCAGGTTCCGAACAAATGGATTGTTTTGATTTTTGAAATGAAAGTTCTCCCTGATGCTGTCATTCGCGGAGATATCAACCACCGTATGATGAACGTTAACGTGTTAGGCCGAATAGTTGCATATGTCGTGCTCGAACGCATCAATGGAATAGTGGAAGACGATGCCGAAGCAGTCGAAGTCGTCCAATAATTTGTGGAGATGTCATTCGCTGCGGATACTACAATGATGCCGAAACAGTCAGAGAACCTTCACGAAGGCCTCGACATGTTTGTCTTGTACAATCATAGTGTCCTCGACTGACATACGGTCCACACGTATGATTTTGATTTAGTCATTGTGAATTCGATAGGCATACACGTAAAGTCGCGGTCAACTCGACGGGAATTGATTGTTGTCCTTTCCAATCCAATCCATCATAGCATCTCAGAACATGAAACAACGCACAGAAATTATGAAAAAAATACTCATGTTTAACGCTGAAAATGATAAAAAGACACACCCTCATCGGGCCGAACGAATGATTTGTAATGAATGAATGTACGGTTTGGATGAATGGATTGATATGAAATGAAAGTTGTCACTGACTCTGCCATTCGTGATTTGTGAAGATGTCGTTTGTCGTGGATACTACCATGGTCACTGCAACTAGGTTTAGAATTTAGAAACGTTATTAATTATTTTGGTTTAGCCTCAGTGAAATCGACTGGCATACATTCCACACTATTATCTTGACTTCGATAGGCATACGGTCCTCGCTGACCGTTGTGCTTATTCCAACTCGTGAATTCACGTTAGAAGCGAATGAACATCCGAATTCCGAATTTGATGATTTGATTGAATGTTGTTGAGCTGAATGTCGTAAACAGAAAATAAAAAATAACATAAAATACATCATATCACTCATTTCATCAATTTTATTAATAATATAAAGTTAACAGTTAGTTACAAATATCATCGCAAAAAAACTGAAAGAGATGCTTCATACATTAGTAAATGACACAAATAACTATACCAATAATCGTCATTAACTTGCATTGTTCAAACTGTTCAACATCACAACATAATATGAAAAGACTCGCACTGTTAATGAAAAAATGCAACACACGCAGATTATGAAAAGACTACACGCACAGTCTATGAAAAGACTATACGCATTGACAGAGATATCCGAGTTTAGGGTTTAGGGTTAGGGCCTGATTGAGATATATGGGTTTACCACGTATTGTCTGATGTTGTACTTAATACAGCGTAGTTGGAGCACGAATACCTCATCCAGGTTAACCATAAATGCGTGGAGGTTGTGTCGAGTGTAGTGTTCATTCCGACTTGGCTATTCGAGATATTTAATTATGGCTAAAATATATGACAAAACTCTAATTACTCTACTTGCTACGTTAAGTTAGTATGAGTGGACAAACATGTGCTTTGATATATTAGTTTTTATCGGGTGTTCAGGCACTTGTGGGATTGGAGACAATTTTTTCAAATAGATTGGAAACAAAGAGACTTCATTACATTCATCAGCAACTTATTTTGGATATGAATCAATCTTACATTGTACTTCTCACAGTTTAGATGGGCGTTACAATAAATTTAAGATGTGTAAAAGTGATGAATTATATACCATAATTATGATATTAGGAGTAATTAACGGATTATGGTTGCTTAGTGTTAAAAATTTAGGGTTCAACTGCGATATCCGAGTTTACCACGTATAGTCGCACCTTGTTACTCGATTATAGTGTTCATTCCAACTTGGCTATTCGGGATAATTTAATTATGGCTAAAATATATGACAAAACTCTAATTACTCTACTTGTCACACTAAGTGAGTATGAGTGGACAAACGTGCGTATGGATACATTAGTTTTTAGAGGGTGCTCAGACACATGTGGGATTGGAGACAATGTTTTCAAATAAATTGGAAACAAAGAGACTTCAATACATTCATCATAAGAGCAATTTAACTTGGATACGAATCAATCATACATTGTACGCGTCACGATTTGGATAGGCATTACAACAAATTTGAAGTGTGAAAAAGTGATGAATTATATATGCCACAATTATGAATTTAAGAGTAATTAACAAATTGTGGTTGTTTAGTATTAATAGTGTAGGATCTGACTGCGTTATCCATGTTTACCACGTATAGTTGCACTTTGTTACTCGACTGATGTGCTTGTTCCAACAACACTATTCAGGATATTTAAGTGTGACTAAAATATACCACATTTAGTCGTGCTCCTACCGTCAGATTTGAATAGAACTATGGATGTTGTGCTTATTACATGATAGTTGGAGCACGAATATCTCTTTCGGAATAATCATGATGGTTCGTAGTCTTGTCGGTTGTTGTGTTTGTTTAATAAGTTTCTGGTCTGACTGCGCTATCCGTGTTTATCACGTATAGTTGTGCTCTTACCGTCAAACGTGAATAGAGCCTCAGATATTGTGCTTATTACATGATAGTTGGAACACGAACGTCTCTTCCAGAATAACCACGATAGTTCACTGTCTTGACGGTTGCTGTGTTTGTTTAAAAATTTATTGTCTGGCTATATTATCCGTGTTTACCATGTATAGTCACGCTCTTTCCGTCGGACATCGATAGAACCATGGATGTTTTAATTATTACACGATAGTTGGACCCTTTTCTCTTCCGGGGTAACCACGATGGTTCCTGGTCTTGTCGATTGTTGTGTTTGTTTAAAATTTGTGGCCCGGCTGTGCTATCCGTTTTTACCATGTATAGTCTCGCTCTTAGCATCAGACGTGGATAGAACCTCGGATGTTGTGCTTATTGCAGGATAGTTGGAGCACAAATGTCTCTTCCAGAATAATCAAGATGTGTCGCAATCTTGTCGATTGTTGTGTCTGTTTAATAGTTTATGGCTTGACTACGTTATCCGTGCTTACAATGTATAGTGGCACTCTTACCGCCAGACATGATTAAAGGACTAAGGGGGCATCCCCTACTCCCTAGCCATATGGAACAGAATCAGTATCTAGGTTTACCACATACGTTCCTGCTTTACTTGTAGGCCGCATTATACCCAACATCGATAGTCGGGTTACGTGTATATTAACAATAATGAGACACTCCAAAATATTGAAAGTGTTGAATTATATTATAGACCATGATTACGCTAATGAATAAATCATGATTACGCAAATGATCATTTCTGGCATTATAGATCATGATTACTCGTAGTCGTAGGCTGCGTTATACCCTACACCGATAGGATTGATGAATTTCCGACTACATCACGTAAATGAATACAACTGAATCCTTCTACTCAAGTCTCAATTAAATGTTCAGCGTGCAAATGAAAAATTGGACAAGGTACGATACGAACTACAACACCTCATTCCTGCCATCCACTTGTAATTTTGCTTTCCTTATCAACACGTCCACTGTTGTTGTTTTTGCATAGTATCCGAGGATACCACACTTCTGGTAATAATTCTTGCGCTTCATTCTTGCTTCACCTTCCGATTGAGAATGTGAAGAAATTGGTCTTCCTCTCTTCTTGTCATTAACCTTTGGGGGAGGAAAAAGGGAAGCATTGATAGGAACGACATGGAGATGTATGTCGCGATATGCTTCCTCATCATGCACCCTTGTGTAGTCCGGTACTGGCGAGTTAAAACTGTGTAAACTCGTGTCAAATCCATTTGCTGTTAGGATTTTATGTTAATTAAAATTCTAATGTGACTTAAATTAGCAGTCCTGATAGAAATCTAATTGTATTAGGTTTCTGCTTATAAATATGTGACCCCTTAGACCATTAGGGTCAAGAGGGAAAGGAAGTTGATTGAAAGGTGGAGACTTTAGTTGTGATTCTATGCCTGAGAGCTGAGAGTTTTTCTTTGTTTCTCCCTTGTATTCTTCTCTTGGTGGACATAGGTTTCAAGGCCGAACCACGTTAAATCTTGTGTGTTCTTTTATTATTTGCTTCATTCGATCCTGATCAATCATCCCTAACAAGTGGTATTGGAACTGAGGTTCGTGATTGAAGCGGTTCACAGATTAATAGAAAAAAAATCCACAAAATCCTAGAATTCCCGTTGACCGTCGTCGTTGACCATTGACTACCATGTTGACGGATATCGGCTTGAAGCCCATCCAAAGGTCGACAAAAAGTTCTGAGGTAATACAATTATAGTCTTTTTCTAAACCCTTTACCAAATGATTTCATAACTTCAGATTTCATTCTTTCTTTACTATCAACAGATTTACCAAAATCAATAGAATCAATATATTCTGTAGATTTAATAGATTGAATATTCTCC
>JAOYMZ010000018.1:568493-585438 GCA_025802335.1 Pinguicula primuliflora | reverse complement strand
GAAAGAAATCTAACCACAAGGACTCTTACCCTTATTGAGTTTGCAGAGAAATGGCCAAGATCTGCAAACATTGCTTCGGTGCCTGATGCCCAAATAAATGATAGAGCTTAAGGACAAATGAGCTTGCATGCAGAATCACAGAGAAAAGCGGAGGCTAAAGGAAGCATAATGTAAGGGATAGTTACCTGTTATGCACAGAAGAACACCTCCAAGTGATATCCATCCATCTTTACCAGTTTTCTCAAAGAATCTTAGGATGTAATGCGGAGAAAGCGTATACACGATTTTTGGGTTCCACGTTATTATATTATAGAGTCCAATGGCGAAAATTGCTATCAGCCAGAGGATAACGACCGGAGCAAAAAGGAACCCAACCTTATGGGTGCCAGTGTGTTGCAAAGCAAAAAGGCCAACCAATATGACGCAAGCAAGTGAACGCACTCCACCTGTGGATAAAATATACTTTAAAATTTAGCCATCCCAAGAAGATAACTTGAACCAAAACTATAGCCATCCCATCAACACTGTGAGTCACATATTGAACAATGAGACTTACCCTGCGGCAACTTTTTCTGCGCAGCTTCAAGCCCTGATACTGATGATAGTACTGCAGAAACAAATGGGGAAAGCAGAAAAAGAATTTACTCGGCGATGAATAGCGGAAGCTGAGATGGCTCTTACAAGAACGAGGGGTAGATCAAAAAGGATAATGGTTCTTTTATCAATTCAGCATACCAGCAGACATGTTTGCAATATTTTTACAAAGACAAAGAGACATCTAATATGGTCCCAATATTATTTACCCGATATGGCAGGAGTGACCACACCATCACCTATTACCATTCCTGCCCCTAGTAATACTACAAGAAGCAACGCGGTACGGGTCTTCTTGTGCTTCTCAAAAAATTTCTTCAAGAATAGAGATGAGGAAGGTTGTGCTGAGAGACCATATTTGTAGGTTGATAGTTCCTCGTCAGCGGCTTGCTGATTATGAAGCAAACTAAACTTTCCATGTCTACAAAGCAGAGAGTAAAGAGCAAATGTCCCGCCTGAGATGATAGAATATTTCATTAAGAGCGGAACCCGTGAGCAGAGCCTTTACCAATAATGATTTTGTAGCATACCTTCCCCATTATCATCCGCACTCAGCACAATGAACACATATTTGAGCAATGGAATCAGTGTTAAGGTCCAAAAGATTAACGAACAAGCCCCAAATATTACTTCAGGTGTCTGATGATCTTGCAATTTCCCCACAAATATTCCTTGGTAAACATAAAGGGGTGAAGTGCTCAGATCTCCATACACCACACCGAAGCTTTGATATGCTAGTATTAAAGAGGTTGGGATGTTCGCCAGGAAGAACTGCAAATAAGATACTTTAGCACCACCAACATATACTAGCTAAGTCATCTAGACATCTCATTAGCAGGAAAAATAGCCAGCAAGATCCTACACTCATTTATGTTAGAACTACATGACACAACAGCAAATATGAGACATCATTAGTCTTGACCACAGTTAAATGACATCTTGAACCTTTCTTAACATATAGCTAATCTACAACAAAACAGCGCTACGTACTTTTGATGTTAACGTTCCTGTGCTCCTGGATGTCTCGACATGTGCATCTTGCATACTTGTATACCCCCTTTCTTGACCGTCACCAACCGCAATTTGTGGAGCCAAATCATGGCCGTCTGCCTCCTCGGGGATGATGTCTATTTGGTGCATCTATTTACCTAATTTAAACAGAACAAAAACTGTTGAAGCTCAAGGTCCAATACCAGCAAATCTCTTTAATATAGCCACAGAAGCACCCTTTTGGGATTGAAAACTCAAATCATAATCCAAAAGAAACGATAAATTTAAGGCCCTTAAAGCTCTTTCTAACATTTGTAGTATCCCAAGCGACGCTACAAGAATAAGGTAAACTCATACAAGACATTTTACGTTTCTAAGACGTACAAATCAATTCGAACGTAATCAGATTCACTGAGATACAAATTCAGTTGAAGGTACAAGGATAGAGCACGAAAATGTACCAAAACTAACACGCTTCAGGTCATTACAGAATACTTTGATGACGAATAACGAAAACTCAAATTACACAATTCATAGAACGAACTTCCATCCAACATCGAAATTATCTCTACAAATGATAAAGCCAACTTAAAAAAAAAACGAAGAGCTTCAAGCGGATATTCCACCTGAGAAAGCCACCCCAGAGAAACTACAATCGATCGACGATTAACTACAATCGATCGACGATTAACTACAATCTCGTGACACGCGCATCAACTACAAGGTAATACGCGTGGAATTCGCGTTGAGCGGGATTAACTAAAACCGAAAATAGGTTATCATAGAAATTCAAAACTATACATTGTGCAAAGTGGAATCCCAAAAGAAAAAGAAACCCAGATGCGAAAAATGCGATCTTTCCGGTTGAATTTCTGTAGACAACCGAACCCGAAGGAATTATTTCTTCTGTCGGACAAGGATGAAAAAAATAGTTAAATATCTGTTAGGCATTTAATATATTTTACGAGTTCATAATTTGCTATCCGTTAACACCCACCATGCCAATCTGATGAGATGCGGCCTGGAGGAAGAGTCAGGTCACGACCACAAACGATGTGACGCATCAGGCATCAGGCATCAGGTTCACAATTCGTGTAGCTTTCTAGCCCGGCCGTAAATAAGAACTAACATGGAGTAGGGCACCGAGCCGACAAAATAGACTAGTAATTATGGAGGAAGTTTTCTCCCTTTTTACCTACACCTATCACATCAACTCACTTTTTTCTCATTCTATCTCATTTGTGCTATAATCATATTTTCTCTCTCTTATCTATCATTCATATTCCGGGAGTGGGGAGGCCATGTGGGAACCGGCATGGAGTAGGAGGGAAATTTCACTTCCCTTTGTGGGTAGCCTGATGAACCAATATGTCACACGTCAAGTTATGGGGAATGAATTTCCGTTTGATTTACGAAAAATGATATGGGGAGTGAAATTTTGGGAAAGAAAAGTACAGGAACAAACTTGACAATATACCATAGGTTATCAAATAATATGTTGTTTATGTGTTTTTCTTGTTGTTTTCTTTCCTATATTTTCCTTCCCCTTATCATTTTTCCAGACTTACAGTCCACCTAATCTTGAGGGCCAATTATAGTGCAGTGGGGATCAATTAGATTTAGGCAGTGGTTTGTACAGTTTTTCCACAGTTCCTTATGTCTTTTCCACAGCATAAGCTGTTTTTGCAGTGTTTGGTAAATCAGCTTTTGCTTTGCCTTATCTACAAAAAAAGTCAGAAAAATCTAAAAGTCATAAGTTAGGTGGGAGTAGCTTTTGAATGGCTTTTCTCAATGACAATTTTGAAATTAATTCGAAGTTTAAATGTGATATAATTATTCTTGCACATTCAAAAGTCTCTCTGCAAAATTCCTTCTGCAAAAGCATAAACTCTCCCAAACACAGCCTTAGTTTCTTTGATTTTTCTATTTTTCTTCTTCTTCTTTTCTATTTTTTATATGATCGACTTCATAAGTATGCAAGTAAGTCATGTAAGCGTATGTAAGACTGAAAATATATAAATATCTAGAAAATCTGATCTTGAACCATGAAGAGGAGTATTTGAAAGAGGAATTGGTCGAACAATGAGTTTTGAGCAAGATATGGTACCTTAACTTAATTTCTTTGATAAGAGGTTAATTTTTGCTAAAACAGACCATAAAGAATTACGTCTCCCCTATACTTACAAACTTATCCCCAAGAACTTTAAAGAAAAATCACAGGCTTTATGGCTATGTTTATGGATAAATGCCTTATGTGGTGCTTAGAGGTGAAAAACGGTTAGGTTGATATTTAAAGTTCATGTACTGGACAATACTATGCTCAAATATTCATAAGAAGAATGGGGGAGGATCCCGTTACAGCAAAAAATACAGTAAAATTGACATCAAATCCTAACCTTCCATTTGATTAGATTTAAGGGTTGTGATTTAATAAGAAATTAAAAGAAGGGTGTCACGTGACCACATGTCACAGTTTCACATCTCAGTTCACGAATCTCTCTTCCTGCTCGACCGTCAATGACAAAAGAAGACGACGGCCCGATGGGTGATGGCTACGGCGGCGATGGATGATGGCTACGGCGGAGGAATGCTACGGCGAATCTGGTGGAGGAAGTCTGGCGGTCGTCTAGTCGCAGAGGAGTCGCTGGATCTGGTCGCTGGTTGCTGGAGGAGCCGTTGGTCGCTGGATGGAGAAGAAGGGTTTGAAAATTGAAATGGAGGTGAGCGTTGGTGGACTTGTGCTTTTTTAGTTTTTAATCTTTTTATTAAATTTAAGTCATCAGATTTCATTAAATCAATGGTCAGGATTTGATGTTAATTTTACGGTATTTTTTGCTGTCATATGATCCTTCCGGGAACAAGGTATGCAAAAGGGCTTTCTTCCACAAAGACAGACAAAGCAAAGAGTCCGAATCAATGAGAATGAACATGATCCTTGAACTGATCATTCAAGTTTTGTATGAAATCAAATCAATTACAATCGGGAAAAACATAATGCAAAACTAAAAACTTATGGAAAACTAAATCAAACTAAATGAAACTCTTTTGATGGGTTGCCTCTCATCCAGTGTTGGGTTTTGAGTTCATAGCTCAACATATTATTCTTTATCTGATAGATTTTGAAACGTTCAAGAGTCATACAACCTTGTTACTTCCTGGAACTCTAACTCTGGAAGGTTCCAAAATGAGGTGATTAATGTTGAGTACATGACATTCTTCTTCTTTTGTTGCGCCTTTTCTAGAGTATTTGGTGGCCATTTCCTTGTATTACGTATGGTTTTAGGCTTCTTCTTGACACTCTAAAGAAGAGACTTGTTAGCACAAAAGTAGTTCAAAGGATTGAGGTCACTTACCTTGGTAGTAACTTCATGTAGAGCGTTTTGTTGAAAGGGACAATCTTCATCAAAACTTGAGGCTGTGAATCCACCTTGAGGTTCATACTGAAGAGTTCCATGCTTGTCTTTCCTTAAATCTTAAAAATTCAGCCAAAACCTTGCGAAGGTTCTCTTACTCATGACAATCTCACAAAAGGTCCTTGGGTGAAGATGCATCCATGGTAATCAAAGGTATTTTCTGTGCCGTCGGGGGCATTTACTACTTAACCAGCACTTGTATTGTCTCCTCAACTCCTTTTGGAACTTGTGGAGGTTCTTAAAATGACCATTTTGGGGCTCAAAGCCCTCAGAAGAAATGTTTCTTCAACAACTCCTTCCTTGACATCACTTTCAACTTCATCTTCTTTATCTTCCTTTTCATACTCATTTATAACAATGATGTTAGCATCAAAATGATTCATCAAGTTTGTGATTCATAACTTGATTTATGTTAAATTAATCTATCTTGCCATCAAACTCCATTGTTAAAGAACTGGTAGACATCTCGACTTTAATAAGTACAGTTTTCATAACATGTCTACCTAAAAGTACTTGAGGTGCATCATCATCTCCTCTTTATTTAATTATGTACAAATCAGAATGGACATCCTCAATCAATCACTTAAGAAAACTTTTGTCCGTTGATTAGGTGAAAAGTTATCTTAGGTTACTTCATGTCCCCTCTCTAAAGATTCAAACAAATCAAGTGACTAACTCTATCAATGTTAACTTTACCTGTCCTACAAGGTACAATATGGGTACCTAGATCACCATACTTCAAATAACGTCTCAAGGCATCCTTCTTCTTTTTGGTGGTTGAACCTTTTTCATTAGTGAGTGTTATGGAATGCTGCTTGGGATTTGCTTCAGGTTGAGATGACAATCTTGCAGAATTCTTGGCTGGCAACTGTTCATAATCTTGACCAATTGACTCACTTGCTTCTCAAAATTTTCAATGCTCTTCCATGCATCCATTTGAAATTGCAAGTTTCCCTTTTGCATGTTGATCATGTGATGTCCTTGATCACATGCCACAAGGTGTTGCACCTTTTGTCACCATCTTGGGGTTGAGAGATTACTTGATGCTATGGATTCAAAACATTATTTGGATTAAAATAACTAAGGTTAGGGTGTGTCCTATACTTACCATATCTGTTGGGCCTCGTTTGATCTTGATACATCACAACTAAGGCAACTACTTCTAGGGTGCTTTCTTGAATTGAGGGGCATTGGTCCAAGTTATGATCTGGTGCAAGGAAAATTTGACAAACTAGCAGACTCTTCTTACTTTCTTCTTCTTCACTCCTCTTCAAAATTATGGCTTCAAGGGCCCCAACCTTCTTGGAAAAACTTCCTTCATCACCTTCGGTAGAATTGACCTTAATCACTAAATTTCTTTTGTTTCATGCCTTGAGCCTTCAACTGTTTGATGCTTCAATGAGTTTCTTGTTGATAAAAGATCCTCCAGAGTGAACGTTTACCATCATCTTTTCTACAAATCACAAGCCAATACAAAAGTAGTGAGTTAAATCTTTGTTAGTGAAACCATGATAGGGGTAAGATGCAATTAAATTGTTAAATCTATCCTTAAAATAATATAAACTCTCATTATATGCTTGATCAACATTACTTATATCTCCCTTGGGCTTATTTTTCGTGAAAGAAGGGAAGAACATCTAAGCTAACACTTGCTTCAATGTTGTGATACGAGAAGAAAGAATGTAGTAGAATGATTCCTTTGCAGTGCCTTTTTGAAGGAGAAAAGGAAGACTCTTGTCTTGATGACATCTTCACTAATCCTATGAGGCTCCATACCCGTGCGTATAGCATGTAATTCAGATATGTGCCTTATTGGACCTGCACATGCAACACCACTAAAGTCTGACAATTGATAGATGAGTCAGAATTAAGTTCAAAGTTTACTCCCACAGGTAGTTTTGGATCTTGAAAAGAAATTCTTTTTTGTAATCGGGAGTTGCTTCAAGGTCGAAAATTATATAAGGCACGACAATTGATGCACGACAGGAGAACGACTGTTTCACATGTAGTGGGTCCCACAATGCTTCAGAATGGGACCCACCAAGCCTCATTGTGTCTTGTCGTGCTTGTTGTGCCTCTGGTTTTGTCGTGCCATGTATAATAACTCCTTCAAGGTTTGAGGGAATGATTACAGCTTCACCAATCCCATCCATGGCTCTTTTCTAATATAGGGCTAACTCCTACACATTTTTACTTCCTTGAACCTCGGGTGAGTTACGGGCAATGTGCCTTCTCTTGGATGCAATTACTTTCTTCAACGTCCTCCTGGGCTCATGTTCAAAAGTAGAAGTGTTATCATGGGCGGATCCATGTAGGTGCTTGGGGGAGCCCAAGCACCCCCAGCCAAAAAAAATTTCCCTGTATATATGTCGATCGAATTTGTGAGTTGGAGGGGAAAAAAAGTTGAGTTGCAGATGAAAAAAAAGTTGAGTTGCAGAAGTGAGGCGAAGAAGATGAAGAAAGTTGAAAGAGGAGAGAATGAATAGAAAAAAATAAAAAAATATTTTTTCTTTTGATGATGTAAAAAGTTGTCAGACTAAAGCAATAAAAACTCTTGACCTGTTTTTTTGTGTTCATCGGGTTATTCTTCATACAATTACACACTAAATTAAATTGAAACCTATTCTTTGTGTCTATAATTTTTTTTTGAAAAGTGAATATTTATTTTTATATATTGAATTTTTTTGCAAATCGAATAATTACATTAGACTAAAACTTATTCTTTGTGTCTATAACTTTATATGAATATAGTTTAATACTGAAATCTTCATATGTTCAGTCCTTGCGTGTTCAGTCTGTACTCAACTTTTTGTAGCACCATCCGTTTTCGAAATTGGTCGCACCATTGGAAAGCTTATACATTGAATTGCATATGTTCAAGTTTTGGTGATATTCCGACGACGTTATCACCGTTTAACGGAGGGTTATAAATTTCCTTGGGTTAAGTAGTCCTAAATAGGGTTTTAGAAATTTGCGGCGACGAAGTCGCTGGAAACCGGACCAAAGCACGAGGATTTTAATGCTTTTGGAAATTTTAATGCTTTTAAAAAGGATAAATATCGTTAACATAAGAGTCATGCGAGAAACATAATTTTTGTGTGTCACCACTCATTTTCGAAATTTGTCGCACTATTGAAAAGCATATACATAAGAGATCAAAAAACTCATGTTCTGCCACAATTCCCGCTACTTTGTCAACCAGAATTTCTAAATCTCTTTCCCCTTAAATTGCTAAAAAAAAGTCCTTAATAGGTTTTTAGTCGTGTGCACCGTATGATTTTTTAGATGAGCACCCCCAATTTCCATTTTCTGAATCCGCCCCTGAGTGTTATCAAACTTATGACATGCTCCTGTGGGTATAACATAGCAGGAACACAAAGAACAAAGCAAAAATAACAAAAACAAATGCAGTAAAACTAAAAGAAAGAAAACAAAAGTAATTGAAATCTATTCCTTTCCCACCAGCGACACCAACTTAATTGGTGGTTTATTGCTACGTACACATTGTATTTTCACACATAATATTGTGTATCCAAAGTAGACTAATCCTCCGTCCTGGGTGAGCAGAATAAGTGATAAAGGACTAGCCAAATATTTCTCCATGGGTGGAAATCGAACTCCCAACCTCATGCTTAAGGGATGAAGTGCCATCACACCAAACATGTTGGTTGTCTTCACACTTTCTTAAGTAGAAAAACGATTTCTTTTGAATGGGACAAAAATGGATGGAATTGTTTTTACCTATTTGGACAGCACCCCGAATGTTTTTACCAATTCATGCTTCTTCTGAACTGGAACTGGGGCATATCGCGGGACACAGTAAAAATTTTGGAGAAGGGGATTGACGGTAAACATACTTTCCTACCTGTTAATTGTGATATTTCGTTGCTGAAATTCATACTTTCGACATGAAATTCAGATGCATGGTGGCTCAAGTGGTATTAGATTAAAGTTTTCATTACAGCAGGTTTATGCAAAGACAATGACTTTCATGGCTACTGAATGGAAATGCTTTTCATTCTCTGCCTGAGTTCTTTCCTTGATTGTATAGCTATTGTACACAATGGGTCTTGCGATATGCCCTAGTTCCTGCAATATAGCTATTGCCGGTAAAAAAATTTCCTGCCTGCTATGTTTGCCGGGCGTTGGGAAGGGTTTTTTTGGAGATGGGTCCAGAAGAGATTTTTGCTACTGATTTGCATTCTCGTCGATTTTTTGCAATTTTTACTACTGATTTCGTTGATTAGTTTCTGCCGTTCGAGATTAATGCTGCTATTGTTGTTTTTGTTGATATATTCATCTAACTTTATGCTGCCATTGTTGTTGTTTTTGTGTAACAGACTTATATTTTGCTTCAAAAATGGATTGTAGTTCATCTGGCATAGTCCCTTATTCTCCAGAGCCAAATATTACAGGAAATCGTTCGATCAATCCCATAATTCTATCACCTGAAGAGTTTAGTGGGGAAATAGGAAGACTTGAGCCGCCAAAAGAGGGAATGCTATTTGATACGTTAGATGCAGCTTCTGATTTTTACTATCAATTTGCAAAACAAGAAAGTTTTGCGGTCTTTAAGAGATCAACGACTAAAGGAAAAATGGGGAGTTAAAGTTCATGACTCTCGCATGTTGTCGGGGTGGAAAGGTGAGGTTGCGAACAAGTAACCCGGTCAAACCACGACCCCAGACAAAAATTGATTGTCCCGCACATATTACTACGGTTCTTCAGTCAGACGGAAAGTGGAAGTTTGATCAGGTTGTTTTAGATCATAATCAGGATCGAAGTCCTTCAAAGGTTAAGTATTTAAAGTGCAACAGATTCATTGATGAGCATACTAAAAGAAGACTTGAACTGAATGATAGAGCTGGAATTAAGCTTAATAAGACTTTTGATTCACTTCAGATTGAGGCTGGGGGGCCCGGTAAGCTTTCGGTTTCTTCAAAATATTGCAGAAATTATTTGGATAGACATTGCCGCCTACAACTCATAGAAGGAGATGCTCAGGCAATGCAAAATTACTTTAGGAAGATGACAATTCTGATTTTTTTTATGATATCGAGATTGATGATCACGGTAGGCTACTCAATTGGAGAAACAGTTTCAGAGAGTTACACAAATAACAAGGTAAAAGAATTTCATAAGGAGTTTGTGGGAAAACTGTCTTGTTTGTGTGCGAAGACCAATGAAACAGACTTTGTCTCTGAATATGAGGTAAAAGAATGGATTAATTTTGGAGAAGGGGAGGATACAATTAGGAAACATGTTATATTTAATGTTACCTTTGAGACTGAAACCAATGAAACCCGTTGCACGTGTCGATTGTTTGAATTTAGGGGATGGTATGTAGACATCAATTGTTAGTTTGGTTTCAATTGGATATTCGTAGTGTTCCTGAAAAATACGTGTTGAGAAGATGGTGCAAAAATGTGAAGCGAGCTCACACTAAAGTTCCAATTAGTTATGATAATTCATCGAGGTCAATTGAATTAGATCGTCGCGATGTCCTATGCAAGTCTTTTAATAGTGTGCTTGATTTGGCGGAAGATTCTTCGGCCAAGTTTGAGATGGCGATGAAAGGAATAAGTGAGCTAACGCATGCATTGACGCTAGCTTCTGATGATTTTTTTCGGTTAAAGATGGAGTTACCATAACACAACAAGCCACCAACATACTAGACCCGAAAGGGTTGACTCGCAAATGGAGACCACGCAAAAATCGGTTGCAGGGTGTTGCTGAAAAGATTATTGCAAAAAACAAAGTACTTCGAAAAAAGATAATCAAGAGCACAAATTCAATGAAGGTATGATCTCTCATGTTCCTTCAATTTACTTTTGCATATATTTGACTACTTGGCTTATTTAAGGAGGTTTCAGCAGTTAAAGCTGATAACATGTTTGGAACGCAAGAGAGTACTTATGATTTCAATGTAAGTGTCTCGATTTATATGTTTGTTCCTTTTTTTCAATCCCTAACTAATTCTTTTATTTTGTTTTAATTTTTTCAGCCAAGTCAAATGTTATTATCTATGTCTCCAAACAATTTCGGAATCTGAAGATATAATGTTGGCATGTATGGTGTTTCTACAATTTCGGAATCTGGATATGATAGAATTGTTGTTGTTCTTGTTTGGACAATTTTGGAGTTGTTTTATAGTTCTTGTTTTGGAGTTGAATATGATGAAACGTTGTTTTGGATTTTATTCTCCTGGGTGATTGAAGAAATGAATCTGAATATGATATAATTGTTGTTGTTCTTGTTTGGATAATTTTGGAGTTGTCTTATAGTTCTTGTTTTGGAGTTGAATATGATAAAATGTTGTTTTGGATTTTATTCCCCTCGGTGATTGAAGAAATGAATTTGATTTTGATGCGTTCGGATAATTGAACAGGTGGAAGAGACGGCATTTTTTTTTATTCCAATGCCTTAACCATTTTTGTCCCATTCGAAAGAAATCGTTTTTCTACTTAAGAAAACGTGAAGACAACTTTAGATACATAATATTATGTGTAAAAACACAATGTGTACGTAGCATTATTTTTTTTTTATATACTTCGGAGCCCTTAGCCAATATACAGTGTCAGAGTAGCAAAAATTCCCTCCTCAAGGAGGAATAAAAGCAAAAACCTCGGACGATCTACGATTCACCGGTAAGCGACTTGACTCGGGTGTTTCATGCTGCGGAGGGCGAAAGGTTACGGTGCCACTTACGAGCCTCGGATTCCCCCGTGGGGGCTCCTTGCACGGGACATCCGGCCTGACCGCCCCACTTGGCTCTCTATAACCCCCAACGCCAATAGTCGGAACATCTTGGCGGGACCATGGGGTGAAATCCGGGAGGCCTAAGCCAATTTTCGCTAAACAATCAGCATGCCAATTTTCAGTCCTAGGAATTGCCTGGACACCAACGTTCCTGCATGCCGTTAGACCCTGACGAATACGGTGCAAAAGGGGGCCGGCAGTCACATTATCCGACGTATTGCAGAGCAGATCCACTGCCTCTGCGGAGTCAGTAAGCAGAAGCACGCCTTCAAGCCTCCACAACAGTGCCAAAAGTGTAATCCTTCCAATAACTATTGCTATTTATACAAAACACTTAGCC
This sequence comes from Pinguicula primuliflora, assembly GCA_025802335.1. NCBI lineage: Eukaryota > Viridiplantae > Streptophyta > Magnoliopsida > Lamiales > Lentibulariaceae > Pinguicula > Pinguicula primuliflora. The sequence continues at coordinate 573,342 of JAOYMZ010000018.1, read as the reverse complement.
GGTTTCCAACGGCTACAAAAGTTGCAGAGTAACGGCTCTTTGATGAGTCTTGAGCCATGTACCTGCTGCTGAAGTCTTCTTCGGTAGACTAGGTCTTGCGTACGGGGGACTGTATCAAGAATGCATTAATCCATTTTATATGCCCACCCATGTTTGTCAAGGTAGGCTCTCACAGCTGCTTTGATTGCCAGATTTGGTACCAGTTGAGAAGGATACAGTGGTTCACGGGTCACCGGATCGAATTTGCCAACCTAACAAGCAACCAAACATTGTATCAAGTGAAGGTATGTAGACGACAAAGCATCCATATACCCCAAGACTGAACAAGAAAGGAGTTGCAAACCTACCTTGTCAAGATGGTGTAGGATTACTGCCTTCTCGTATGTTACTCCACTTGGAGTAATCACAGGATCCTTGAACATATCTAAAGATATTCGACAACATAGATAATCCGGCACCTGCAATACTCGATATGTGAGTAGAACCCAAAACAAAAAAGACATTAGAATGTGATATGAACCTCAGTTGGGGTGTCATCCTCAGCAGCTTTTGTGAATACTTGGTCTAAGAGTTGAAACTGTTGTAAATTAGACTCGGCATTTTCATCAACATGATCCAGGAAATATTTCTCCTTCAGAGCAGCTTCACATTCTCCTCTGGGTGGCATAGACGGCATGAAGTAATCAACACATGTAATTTATCAAATCATAAAGCGAAACATAAGGAAGCAGGTTAAAATGTTAAAGATTATGAAAGGAAAAACAAGAAGAGTAGAAGAAATTAAATAACTGACTTCAAATTCTGGATTTCCCAGGAACGCTGTGTTGATTGATGCTCCCATAGCAGGTACTTTGCTCTTGCCAGCTCTTGCCATATTTCCTCTAACATGTGACCACCAGGGTTTTCATCCCTCGCAAGCTCCAAAGCCTTTCATGTTATGTAAAACATGATGAATAATAAACAAAGACAACTTGAAAACAAACTAGATACTACGTCCTTCAAATGGACCAAAAAAATTACTGATTTATCACGCTGGGAGTCTGCATCGAGTTACATCCTAACATAGATAAATGAGGTAGCAACCAAAAATGCTTAAAAGATTAAATTTATCATGACTGTATAGTAGCAACAAAACCTCAGCCCGATCACATTTTCCAAGTTCAACCTCATATGGAAATACTGAAAAATTTAACTACATCTTGATATTATCCTAATAAAAATCACTCTAACAAATGTGGTATTCCTAATGTGAAATTCGACATATATACGATATGACCAAAAGCATACATGAGAGTATAAGGGCTTCCTACCTTATCCAGTTCTCTAACACCTTCCAGAAATTCGTTCTTCTGGATCAATGCTACACCAAACATATAATGGCCCTGTCATAAAAATTGAAAGTATTAAATAGGTTGTTGAATAGTTTGTGACTGCAAAACTGAACTTCTGGTTATGTTTTCCTCAGGATAGAAAAAATTAATCACTAGGTGAACTTGAAGATTAAAATGTCAGTTGACCAAACAGGATAATACCATACTGACATCATTAGAAATTAGCCATGAAAACAGAAAGAATATACTCCTAGGCCATGACAACTATCTAAAAGTAATCACTCTAAAAATGAACTGGAAGTCAGGTTGTACATTATGAAATATCAAGCCACACTTGCACGGCAAAAAGAACACTTCCATGTTGATACTCATAATATGCAAGTATTGAGTAGTGTATACGGATCGCCATGCTAAGAGAGATCAGGGTAGATATTTCCAATCGCTCAATCACAGAAAACTAACAATCAAAGTAGTTATTCCATTCAAACATCCCAAGAAATGTAACTAGTTTGATCCGAATGATCTCAAGTACAGACTTTTCACTGTCTGATAAACCCTCTCAACAATCCTTGATCATATCAGCTTCAAATCGTGGTGCACAAAACACATTTCCAGGGAAAGTTAGAGCTATTAGCCTCTATAATAGGCCTACAGCTACACAATCTTGCACAAGGTTTTCACTCACACAAATTTCACCCAATTAGCAGAAGTCCCAATGCAGAACAATATTGGCAAAAGATCACAATACACCAGAAACCAAATCATAGAGGGAAACAATAGAGAAAAACAAACAAACTATTGATGCAAACATTTGCTAAATACCTTTACAGAGTGCCGATCAAGTTGAATGGCTCTTCTAGAATCCTCCTCCACCCTCACCCAGTCACTACATAGAAAAAAACAAGTAAACCTACAAAAGAGAAATAAGAAAAATGCTAGGCTTACATAGTACTTTTATACATATAGGCATACTTAATGTCGTTTCATGTCATGTGTTTTAAAAATGGGTGTCGTTTTATACAGGCTTTAATTACAAAACGACACCCACTAATGAACTGTATAACACAAAAGGACAGTAAGTATGTTTGATGTATAAAAATTGCATGCATGCAATCCAATATGAACCAAACATTACCCAAATATATAAAAATCATACTTACTTCAGCCTTCGGTGGCAAAGAGCCCGATTAGTCCAGTATACCCCAACATTAGGGCACAGCGTAATAGCCTGAAGAAAAAAAATCCAAACGTTACAAATAAAATTCTAAACTATAAACCCGTGAAAAGAAGAAAACAAAACACCCACTTCCGTATAAGCGTCAATGGCGGCTCCATACCGATGTTTCTTGAAGCAAGTGTTACCATCGTTTTTCAGCTGCTCGGCCAGTTTTGCAGCCGATGCCGGCTGTGGCATCTTTCTTTTCGCCACCGTGGAATTTCTTTATTTGTCGCTCACACTCCCCAAAATGCCTATATTCCCTATGTTCAATTGAAATTGTTGAAAGATAACGCGGTAACGGGAACGGTAGAGTCGAATCGAAAAAATGGAAGTTTGGACGGCGATAATTCATAATAGCAAGGAATGAAGGGAAATGGAACGATGGCTGTTATTAAGGAGGTTGAGCGACAAATGGAAGGCTGTTGAGTGATGCGTGTCAACTTTATTTTAAGGGGGAAGAATACGTGTAATTAATTTTCACTACGATGTCGTTTTGAATTAAAACTATGACATGTTACTTAATTAATTTTGTAAGAAAAATTAAGTTCCTTATTTTTGTTGGTGCCACGCTCTAGGCTGAAGAACGGAGTCACCGAACGCCAGTCTCGGAGTGGATCAAGAGAAAACAGGAAGGTTTGCTTTGCTAAAAAAAGAAACCAGAGGTTTGCTTTGCTAAAAAAAGAAACAGGAAGGTTTTCAATATTTGGAACAATTTTTTTTTATTCATAGGAAGCCTTTAGGCCGGAACAAAAAGAAAACACTGATATCTTCACGGTGGCCTGAAGTGATGATGCCCGGAATCAGCGAGGAGGTCTGGTCCTGCAGGTGGAACAGTAAACTGCAACATATGTTGACTCCCTATGTTGCGATGGAAGGCAGGAACATCCGACCTGTCCGTAGTTACTACATGTGGGTTGGACGTTGGGAGGGCCTGCATTGGAATGAGTAACGCAGGTTGAGCTTAGTCATTCATTTCATCCTTTACCTGGAAAACAAGGGTTCTGATGGTATTTATCTCCCTCCTTGCCGGAAAAATGAAGAAATTACTGGAGAAGTGAAGAATGAAAAACCATTTGAAAATATCGTTAGGGCCGGAACAGAAAATGGTTGTGTTTACTTCTTATGTACCTTTCGGGGAAGTAAGTTTAATTAACTGGTTGTTTTTTCTGTCATGAACTTGCCAGTTATGATATCTGCAATTTTTTTTATATACTGAACTTATCATTTAGCGCCGAAATCTATTCTCTCTCGACTGTTGGATTTGTGTCCGAACGGCCGAGATCATTCAAATTAAAAATTAAGTGAAGTGATCTTGGCCGTCGGATAAAGATCTGATGGCCCATAATATAATTCGGTAGGATAAGGTGCGGTTCAGAATGATAAGTTCGGTATATGAAGAAAATTCATGATATATGTGCTACTTCACATCCCATTTTCATATTTTGCTTTATCCAGTAAAAATTAGACGGAATAAGCGGAATTATGTGCGGAATTGTAAAAAAACACGGATGTTTACGTAGTTCGACAAATTGCCTACATTCACGGGAAGAATTCTTCCTCTGTTTTTGTTGTGTCTTTTCTTCTCCGCGTTCTTGAGTACATATAGGACCAGATTTTCACACAATCACAATCCTGAAGGTATTCACATAAGGAAGGATCCCTTTCTTATTTACAAAGTCAATCCTTAACACATAAGAATTACATATGTTAATAATGGAAGCTTGTTCTTCTTGTATCCTGACTAGTCCTAACATCTATCTGTTTCTAATTTGCTACTGTTTTAACAGCTTTATCTTTTGGGATATTCATCTGTGGAGTCACTATCTGGTTCTGAATACACGAAATTAATATAAGTAAATTCTCAGGTGTGTGATATTTGTTATGACTTTTCCGTCTTAAAGGACTAATGGAACTGCCATTTTCAAATAAGATCTTTAATTGAGGAGCTAAAAAGAGCCTACTTCAGTCACATTCCATGAAGTCATACAGATCAAGGTTCCTAGGGGTGGACAAACGGTTCGGTACTGGGATCGTTGGTGCCGATAACCGAGAACCGTTTTCCCGTTTTATCGAAATTTTCGGTAAAACGGGAAAACGGGTCGGTTCCGGTTCCTGAATAATATTTCCCGTCGGTTCTCGGTCCGGTTCCGGGAATGCATTTCGGTTCTCGGTCCGGTTCCGGGAATAATATTTTCCGTCGATTCTCGGTCCGGTTCCGGGAATATTTACCCGATATGAATATAATTTTAAATAAAATAAATAAATACATAATAACTAAAATTTAATTATTCAATTTCAA
>JAOYMZ010000018.1:553444-568393 GCA_025802335.1 Pinguicula primuliflora | reverse complement strand
AGAAGGAGAGACTAAATTGTGGGACATTGGTGGAGATGCTTTTGATTCAATGGAGGGTGCTGGTTTACTCGAAGTTGCCAATCTTTCACTTGATGAACCAGATATGGAATCAATACTATTTGAAGACGATAATGAGAATTTGTCAAGTGTTTAGTACTTTTTATTAATGCTAGAACATGTTTGTTTTGTTTATGGATTTGTGATTTGCATACATTTATATTTTTAGTCTTCATATGATTAAAAATTTATTATTTATTATTTTTTTATTTTTAACGTACCGGTGCTGTACCCGTACCCTATATTTTCAAAAAATGTCGTACCCGTGCCGGTACCACGTATCTGTACCCGTGCTTCTTAGAAATAAAATCATTTTTACGTCATCGATCTTGTCTCTAGGTTGAAGAGGCCTGTTAGGACTCGTCAAGGTCGGTTGCCGATTGTTGTTGGAGGTGTTGGAAATCTGGAAGGGTTTTTCTAGGTCAAGACTCCTCACTTCGGTCAAAGCTTGCGTGCCAAGTCTTGTCCCCATGGACCCATCTCTTCGACGTGGGACCATGGCTGGCCGTCGCCAATGCCCACTCGCTGGGTTGATCCGGCTTGTCACACTTTCTCCGAACTCTAGTAGACCCGCAACTGGTTGTGGTCATCCCTAGATTGCGAGCCCTAGTTCAATCTCAATGAACCTTCTGATGTCGCACCCTGCCATGCACCGTACCCAATGATGCATGTCGTGAGGGCACAATGCCTCGTCAAGGGTCACGTGCTTGGCCATCACCCAGGACCACTCGTCGGGATGTTGCACACATTGCCTCGATCAGGGGCCCATGGTTGTCCGTCGCCTCAACCCGCTTGTTGGATTTTGTCGGGCAACACAATTCAAAAAGAGATACAGACTGAGCTGCCGCATGGGCCCAATTTCTAGGCTAGTGGGACCGGCCGCACCTCTGTTGGACTCAGATGAAATGGCGGTAACCCATGCCACTTGCTGGATCAAGCACCATAGCCTCGATCTGGATGGTCCTTCGAATACTGCACATGTCCGCTCCGCTCATCCATGGGCCCTGGAACCTCCAAGATGGTTGTTTCCAATCTCCAACGCCCATCGTCGCAACAATGGCGCTCCATCGGCCATTGGCACTCTAGAGATCGTGCCAGGGCTGATGCCCACTGTTTTAAGGCTGTGACAATCCTCCCCTGCCAAAGGAAGTTGACGCCCTCATCAATAGATCCTTGTCCTGCATTGCGACATCGTATTCTCGCAGTTCATCCTCGAATTGCCATAAGTTATTGTCCTTCTCCCACATTTCCTCGACCTCGATCTCGCCCCTCCAATGGACCAGGTAAAGCTTTCGCCAGTTCTTCCCTTCAAGCTCGAACTTGTGGTTGAGTATCTTATGAAATTTCTTCTCATACTGAAGTGTCATAACGGGTGGTGCCCGTTTCTGTTGCCTTTGTCTCTCGTCCAGGTCCGAATGATATCGCCTCAAGAAAGACACATGAAATGTAGTATGAAGATTCAAATGGTCAGGCAACTTTAAATGATAGGCCACATTTCCTACTCATTGCAACACTTCAAAGGGGTCGTCGTACCTCGGGACAAGGCCCTTATGGACTTTTTTGGAAGCAATTTTCTTCCACATTTTGGGGGTGACCTTTAAAAGTATCAAGTCGCCCACCTCAAACTCCACATCTCGTCGCCCCTTATCGGCATACTTCATCCAATGGTGAGCTTTGGCGAGGCTATCCTTTGCCTCGTCTAGCATCTCTTGCCTGGCACGAGCAAGTTGGTGTGCTGCATAGTTTTCCACTCCAAGCACACGCATGGCCACTTCATAAGGGGTCAAAGGTTGTTGGCCATCCACCATCTCGAACGGTTTCATGCTTTTGGCGGATGAATTGTGCAAGTTGTAGCAAACCTGCGTAATGTCCAACAGATCCACTCAATCCTTTTGACTTCTGTCACATTGTGCCTCAGATACTCTTCTAAGAGAGCATTGGTCCTATCTGTTTGGCCATTGGTTTGAGGATAATACTGTGTGCTAAACTTCAATTTCGTCCCCATGAGTTTGAAGAGAGTAATCCAAAAGTGTCTCATGAAGCACGCATCTCGGTTGCTTACTATGTCCTTCAGAAGTCCAAAGTACTTCACCACATGCTTGAATACTAATTCGGCCATCGCAGGGGCCGCACACTTCTCCAGGGTTGTAATGATTATTGCATACGTGGATAGCCTACAAACAACAACAAGGCAAACAGATACCCCATTAATCTTTGCAGTCGCTAACAAAGTCCATGGATATGGATTGCCATGGGTGCTCAGGTATCGGTAAGGGTTGTAGATACCCTGCATCCTTTCTTTTCGCGGTCTTTTTTGGTTGGAAAACAAGACATGTCCTAACATAAACTCAAACATCTTCTTCCATATTCGGCCAGAAGTAATGTCAATTGAGGAGAGCCATTGTTCTCTCAATGCTCGGGTGGCCAGCTCATTGTGGGTCATGAGTCTCTCTCAAGAGCCTCTGTCGCAAGTCTGTATTGGGAACAACTACACATCCCCTTTTGTATACAAGAGATCATTCTCCAAAGTAGCGCTTTGCCACACCTTCCTTTACATCAGTGCAAAAATGTCTGCACATAGCATCTTGTGGGGACATCTTCCGAATCTCGTCCAAAAGCTCGGGCTCAATAATGTGCAAAGCCGCAACATACTCCTTCACATCTTTCCTACTAAAGGCATAAACAACATTATTGTGGATTCTGGGGCAATGGATCCACTCCAAATCGAACTCTCCCAAGAACTTGGTTGGGAATCAACTTCTTTTGAGACCAAAAATAAGTGTTGACAACACTGTCAGTGAGAACATTGAACTTCGTTCCAAAAAGGTAGTGGCATCATATCACAAGGCAGTGCACTACCGCAGTCATCTCTTTCTCATAAGTTGAATATCATTGCTTGGCATCCTTCAGCTTTCAACTCTCAAAGGAAATGGGGTGCTTGTCTTTCACCAAGACTCCTCCAAGGATGCAGTCACTCGCATCCACTTGTACCTCAAACGGTTGTGTAAAGGCCTCCACTCCCACGATTGATCCTTCTTTAGAAGATCCTTCGAGGAGGAAGCAATTTTCGAATAGCCCTTGATGAATCGTCTATAGTAGTTGGCGAGCCCAAGGAAGCCCCTTAGCTCGGGGACCTTTGTTGGTGTCATCCAGTCCACCACAGCCTAAACCTTTCTCGGGTCCATCTTGATGTGGCCTTGGCTAATAAAATGGCCAAGGAATAAGATCTTTTCTCGACAAAAGTCGCACTTCTCCATCTTGGCATAGAGCTTGTGCTCCCGAAGCTTATTCAATACTAGTGAAAGATAATCCACATGGTCTCTCAGGGACTTTGAGTACACAACAATGTTGTCTAGATAGACAACGACAAATCTATCCAAAAACTCGTTCAAGACATTGTTCATCAAGTTGCAAAACATAGCTGGGGCATTAGATAGTCCCAAGGGCATCACTAAGAATTTGTAAGAACCATATCTTGTTACCACAATGGTCTTAAGCTTGTCTCCAGCCTTGATCATTACTTTCCAATATCCTGATTGAAGGTCAGTCTTCGAAAGTAGTGTGTTGATCATAGCTTGTCAATGAGATCCATGGCATTGGGAATGTGATAGACATTCTTCACTATGACTTTGTTCAAATCTCGGTAGTCCACACATAGTCTCACTGAGTCATCTTTCTGCTTTTGGAAGACAACTCGAGGTCCATAAGGTGCCTTTGAAGGTTCAATGTTTCTACACTCCAATAAGTCATCCAGTTGGCTCCACAACTCCAGTAACTCCTACGATCCCATACGGTCAGGCACTGCATTGTTGGCTTTGACCCCGGGGTGAGCTGAGTGGCATGATCTATCGCCCTCCGTGGTGGTAGCTTCCTCGACAGCTCAGGCACTAAACTCCTTAAGAACTTTGGTTATCTCATACGGAATGATGGCCTCCTTGGATGAGAGCTCCTTCTCGTCTCAGGTTCTATCCAAATGGCTACTCCAGTCTCGTCTCCCTTCTTCACTCTTGATTTCAGCTGCATGGCTGAGATCATCTTAACTCCTTTGTCCTTCTTTTTGACAACATCATACTCTCCAGGATTGAACCGAACGCTTCATGGTTCCATGAAGTACACTCTTCCAAGCCTGGGGAAAGGCATAGCCCCAGTAGTGTTCATGAAATCTTGGTCTAGAATCATGTCATAGTCATCTAGGAGGACGATAATCACCTCTACTCGTCCCTTCCAATGGCCAACTAACTGCTACACCTCCGTGGTTACCTTAATTTGCTTGGTGCTCGAGTTGATAGCCTTCATCTTGCTCACTTGCAGTGTCCCAAGTCTCGGCAAGAAAGTTGTGGGAAGCACCCATGTCCACCAAGGTTAAAAGCTCCCGGTCCTTGACTCTTACTCTCAAGTACATCATGGCATGTTTTGAAAGTATCTTGACTTGAACGACACTAAGCACTCTCATAGTGGACATGTGCCTAGAGCTTTCACTCTTATTTGTGTATGTTGATGCAATGATTGCGTTGATCTTCCACTTAGTACAATCCTTCGTACAGTGAGGACCATTGCAAATGAAGCATTCTTGAGGACGATCTCTCCTTCCTGGTTCCATTGCACTCGACCTTTGATGTTGAGGGCTTAAAAACATCCTTCTGAATGGTTGGTGTCTTCTTGGTCATGATGCTCGCAGGATTGGGTTTCTTACTCTTAGTCACCCAATATTTGTCCCTAGCACAGTCATCATACTTGTCCTTTCGAGGAGCCTCCTTCTTCTTTTAATCATGGCTCGCCACATGCTTGAAGTCCACCTGCCTCTCGGCTACCGTGATTGTTGTGGTCAGATCAATAACATTCTAATGCCTCAACTCAACTTCAGCCCAATCTTGAAGTCGTGACTGAAAGTTGAATAATTTGTCACTCGTACTCATGTCGCTTATATCCAACAAGTATGCTCTAAATGCCTTCACATACTCGCGGATCATCCCAATATGCCTCAACCTTTTCATTCCTTCCCTGGTCAACCATTCTATGTTGACAGGAAGAAATTGCTCCTTGAGGCCCTTCTTGAGTTCCTCCCAAGTGGTGACAATGATTGTTGAAACACTTATATCCTTTCCTCGCCACCATAGTTTGGCATCTTTGCCAAGGAACATAGTAGCAAACTCCACATGCTTCTCTTCGTGAATTTTTGAAGCACGTAAGAAATTCTTCTTGTCCCATAAGAAATTTTCAAGTACTTTGGCATTTCTCTCACCTTTGAAAGATTTTGGGTTGGGTATCTTGATGTTGGAGGGACGTGCACGACTTCCTTCTCCAACTTTAGGGGTGGACGCAGCTTTCTTCACAAGGGCTACGTCCGTGGTCAGCAGATCTAGCTTCTCTTCAAGCGCGTCATGCATCTGCTGAAATTGGGCCACCATATCCTCTTTAAGGGTTGTTGCACGGTCCTCTACATCGGCAAGGAGTGCGTCGACTTCATGGCAAGACTCCATGAGCGTTTTGCAGAGACCAATGATTCGGTCTGCAAGTGTTGTTGCTGGGGGTATCGATGGGGACCTTGCCATAGAACTCCTCCATTCGTAATTGGAAAGTCTCCACAGCCTTGAAACAGCCCGCTATACTGGTTACTCGTGCGTCTATCTCTCAGCACGAACACGAACAGTCTTGAATTTTATTGATGACTAGAACAAAATAAACTTTGGATATGAGCAAATCTGGTTCCGATACCACTTTTGTTATAGGCGCTAGTTATGGCCTAAAATTTTTCGCATCACACTGCGGGAAGGCCCTTGTCAACAGAAGTCTTCTAGACACCCGAGATAGGCCAAAGAGCTCCTCGCCTCTTTGTCAGTCTAACATTTGTGCCCTTCGGAACTAAAAATACGATTCCAAACAAGGAACACAATGAGATGCTAAACACTTTTGTATTAATAATATGTTTGTCCAGTCCCAAATCAGGGAGGACGAGTACAATGGTATCCTAGTTGCCCATTGCACTCTTAGACTCGCACAATAGAGAAGAGGTAGCTCGCCCTCAACTCTTTACATAAGGAAGTCCCTAACCTTCTCTCATGGCTAAGGATTATGTGCTCAAAGTCTTACTCTGCTCTATTTTACCTATTACATGGGTATTTATAGAGTTGACCCATAACCTTATCTGTAGGTTGAAGAGTCCAGGCCTCTTTTAGGTTGGCTGTACATTGTTGCTCGAGGTGTTGGAAGTTGAAGGATTCTTCTAGGTTAAGACCCCTTACTTCGGTCAAAACTTGTGCGCCAAGTTTTGTTCCCGCAGACCCATCTCTTGGACGTGGGCCATGGCTGGCCATTGCATGGGCCCACTCATTGAGTTGATCCGGCTTGTCAAACATTCTTTGAACTCTGATGGACCCACGGCCAGTCGCGGTCTTCCCTGGATCATGAGCCCTGGGTCATTCTCAACGAACATTCGGATGTTGCACCCTGCCACGCGCTGTGCCCAATGCTACCTGTTGTGTGGGCACATCGCCTCGCCAAGAGTCACGTGTTTTGCCATCGCCCGAGACCACTCGCCGAGATGTTGCACAGATTGCCTCAATCAGGGGCCCATGACTGTCCATCGCCTGGGCCCGCTTGCTGGATTCCGCCAGATACAACACTTCAAAAAGAGACATAGCCCGGGCTGCCACTTGAGCCCAATTGCTAGGCCGGTAGGACCGACCACACCTCTGCTGGACTCAGATGAAATGCCAAGAAACCACGCCACTTGCGGGATCGAGCGCCTTGGCTCAATCTGGACGATCCTTCAGATACCGCACATGTCCGTTTCGCTCAGCCCCTGATCATGGAACTTCCAACATGGTCATTGCCTATCTCCTACGCCTATCACCGCAACGATGGTGTCCCATCGACCACTAGTGCCCTAGGGATCACACCAGGGCTGATGCCCGTTGCTTTAAGGCTGTGAAAGATGCCCCTAAGCTGCCCAATGAGGTAGCCAAGCAGCCTGGGCGGTCACCAAGGACCCGAGGGTGGCCACCCAATCGCCCCTGGGCACCCAACTAGGCCGACCAGGACAAATTTGAGACGATATGACATTTTTGAACTCATTGGTTGCGCCTAAAAGGCCGAATTGTCGAAGAGTAGATAGCAGACAACACTCAGTCCACAAAAATAATTTAAGGCATCACTCGGACCCACAGCACCACCACACCCCCTCTCACATTCCTGAATATTGGGCCCCCCACATACCAACATGTGTGAGTGTGCTCACACATGAGTGTCGAAAATTTTCCGGTGTGAGTGAGATGTGAGCTCTGTTCTAAAAATTGCACCTAGGCACTAGCCGGTTAGTGGCCACCCTGAACAGGGCCGGGGCATCCATGCTGGGCGGTCGCCCAGGCTACTTTGGTAGCCGCCTAGTCCGTCTGGGCGACCCAAGTCGCCTAAATGACCGTCTGATCCACCTAGGCACCATACCAATCCGCCTAGGTGACCACCCACTCAATCATAAATAATAAAAATTAAATTTAAATTAATATATAAATATAAGTTATAAATTTTATTCAGGAACATATGTCCATGTATAAACTTACAAATTGAGCACAAAAATAAATATAAGACTACAATTATAGCAGTCTAGTCTATCTAATAAGAAAAAGGAGAGAGAGATCTTACTGGTTAATGATACATGTTACTCCCAAGCCTGACTTGTTGAGACTAAGGATCGAGAAGAAGATAAAGAAGATGAAGAGCTACGACTTCAATTGATTTTTAAAGCATTTGAATGAATTGAGACTATGAAAAGTACAAAAAAATATACGATAATTGAATGAGTGTCATTGATAGATGATGAAAATTTTGAATCATGATGTGGAAGATCAAGATTATCTTTTGAATACTAATTTTATTTTGTTTAATTCAATCAAAATTATTATTATTTTAATTAATATATATTTTGAAATTTATGTTATTGTTAATAAATATCATTTATTAATTATTATTAATATTTAAATATTTTTTTTAAAAATTATCTTATAACTAAAAATATATAAATCGGATGGGCGCTGCTCATATCGATTCCATAGCGGTCTCTCTTCGCAAAGACAAAATTCAGGTTGTGATGTTGGAATTGTCCGGAACCCTAGGACTCTACTACTTTTGCATTCGCCTTCTGGGATCGGAACTTTAATCGGTTTATGGTGGTTTATGTAGTTTGTCATCGAGATGGATGACGGAGAGACTTCTGCTGAAATCCGTGTGAGGGAGGAAGCGGTGGACCAGTTGAATGGAACTAGCGTGGAAACCGACAAGATTGGAACTTCAGAGGTTGAGGATAAAGTTGACGATTTAACATTGGATGGCAATCAAGGTAACCTCACGGGCCATTGCGCTTGGTGTTGACTTTGCAAAATATAATGTTCTGGTTGGAAATTTGTTAGTTGATTATACGAGTTGAAGGATAAATGGCTACAAGCAGTTCAAAAATTATCATTGCATACTCCTCATGCAAAGACTTGTTTTTTCTGTTAGAGCTTGAAAGAAGTTGAATCATCATGCAACGAGGCTCTTGTGCCAATGGATATAATCCTAAAACGCAATGCGTAATAAATTATTGTTAAGTTGGGATTTCCCAATGTGTAAGGCCGGTTTGATGTCCTCACTCCTCTCTTTAATTTGCAAGAGTTTGTGAGACTTATTTTCTCGTGTTTCTTTTCAGCATACTATTTTGGATACTGTCCATTACTCCCTCTCATATCTAATTCATATTAATCCCTGTCGACTAGTTTTTCTTGTAAAACCTTTACACCTGCCTTTCTTAGCATTTGATTTCATTCCATGTTTTTTTATATAAATAAATAAATTGTTCTCTTTTGTGCCTAACTTTTGCATTGTATGCATTTGAATATTATAGATGGCGCAAAGAAGAAGAAGAAGAAAAGCAAAAGCAAGTAGGGATTATCTTCTCAATATTTTTTTTCCTGTTTATTTGTGTTTGGTGTGTCTAATAAACTAGCAAGTTTATTTGCAGGAAGAAAAAAGAACAGACTCAGCAAACAGATCCGCCATCCATTCCTGTGATTGAACTTTTTGCTTCAGGAGAGTTTCCGGATGGTGAAATTCTACAGTATAAGGATGAGTATGTCTTTTATTCTTTAGATTTTATTTTCGAGGGAGGGAATTAATGTTATATTTGGCCAAGGGTTATTGAAACTTAATTGGTATTGGTCTAGAGGATAACAACAAATGTTGATTGGGCTTGGTCTGCTATGTTCCATTGAAAACATACTTCGATGGAAATTGAATGAGTTCTTTTCTCTTCTGTGGAACTACAGATTTATTGTGCCTATAAAAGGATTGACTCAACTTGCAGGGTGTAAAAAATTATCTACTGTCTGTGAAATGTAGTGTATCCACGAATTTTTTTCGTAGTAATAACTGATCATGAAGAACTTGGCCTAGACATTCTTATTAGTAGTCACCATTGAACTGATTAGTGAGTTTTCGTTTGCTTTATGCTGATTGAATAATCTATGATGTTTGGGTGTGGTAATCAATAATACATTTTCACCTAAGATGCAGAACATTATCCAATCAATCATTATGGGTTGATCTACCTTTTTTCTGAGCTTATGTTAAAGGCAATCTTAAGTATGCAAAATTTCTAGAATGGCATTATTGATCTCCTTTAGTATTCAGTTGTTTGGTGGACTTGACTCTTATTCTAGCTCTGTCCTCATGGTTTTGTGGGAGTCAGGGTGATGAACAATCAATTTTTCTTACTCTACTCTTTATCCTATTTGTTTATCTGTAAAATCTACAAGTTAATGATTTTAAGATATATTTCAATTACAATTGCTAACTCGATGTAATTTGTATTTAAAGCGTTTTTTCGATTCTTACTTGATTAGTAACTTGTGGAGAACTACATCTGAGGAAAAGAGAGAGCTAGAGCGACTGCAGAAACCAATATATAATTCTGTTCGCCAAGCTGCAGAAGTCCACCGTCAGGTAGCTACAGAATTTTTTGATAAGCAGTTATCTTGGCACAAAAGAACAATATAAAACCTCTGAATCAATAGTTCCAGGATTTGATCTGGTAATCTTTGGCAGGTTCGCAAGTACATCAGGAAAATTGTGAAGCCAGGAATGTTGATGACAGACTTGTGTGAGACCTTAGAAAATACAGTTCGCAAATTAATATCGGAGAATGGTTTACAAGCTGGCATTGCATTTCCTACAGGATGCTCATTGAACTGGTACTAGTGAAATCCAGATTAGAGCATATCCTCTTTTTAATTTCTCCTGTCAGATATTGAGATTTAGACAATATGTTCCTGTTTTTCTGATCTATGTTGTGAATTCTTTTCCCCGGTCAAAGGGTTGCTGCTCACTGGACTCCAAACACTGGGGATACTACCGTACTGCAGTATGACGATGTCATGAAACTGGATTTTGGAACTCATATTGATGGTACCCCACCGGCTTACATTGTTATCGTCATTGGCATTTCTGATGCTGGTTGATTGATCATTTTGCTATTGTATTGATATTTTGACTGCAAATGTGATTCCCAGGGCATATAGTGGACTGTGCGTTTACTGTAGCATTCAATCCTATCTTTAATCCCCTACTTGAGGCCTCACGGGAAGCTACGAATATGGGTATTAAGGTAAGTTGCTGAGATTCAAGTGTTTGAGCTATATGGCTGAAGCTTTAAGAGACATATTGGGGTAATTCATGAGGTGATGTTCTTTTTTACTATATAAACAGGAAGCTGGAATTGATGTGCGCTTGTGTGATGTCGGTGCTGCTATCCAGGAGGTCATGGAGTCTTATGAGGTTGAGATCAATGGAAAGATCTTCCAAGGTATGGTTTAAGATGACAGGATGAAGATGAATAACCTATACCGGAAACACTCATTTCTGTTTTGGGTGTTTGGAGGGAATTTTTGAGTGGCATAATAATTTTTGCATCCCTTGTTTTTATATGCACCCTTCCAACTGTCTCTTAATTGAAATAATATCTTTTTACCATAAGCCAAAATATTTTTAGCATACTTATTGTTCCCATTTTCACACAATGATTCAACATCTATACTGAGAATCAAGTTTCTCGCTCTGTGCTTGTTGCTTGAATGGATTGTGGTGATCCTATGTAGACTCCACCGACTATAAAATTTTGTATATCTATTGTTCCAGCGAGGTTCTAGGGTTTCTGAAGAGTTTGACAATGACTTTCAAATACAAGCCTAGAAAGTTCATAGAACAGCTCTTTTTCCGTAAGGCTGGTCTATGAATACCTCACTTTCTTAAATGAAGGAGCAGACCAATTACTTTAAATGATGTTCTTGATTTATCTCAGGCTTCTGTTATGGAATGCTATGTAGACTTGCTGAATGCTCATCGCTTCACAGCTTGATGCTAATAAACAGCGTAAACTTGTAGTCCCGTGCTGGGTTGGATCAATGAGCATTGACGTTCCAACTTTCATGGATTAATGTGCATCCTAGCCATTGATAGTATAACTTGCTATAAAGGATTTGTCTAGCAATCAAAAATTTGATTAAATACCGGGTTAAAAAATTCCACCCTCATGCATCACTTCCTTTTCACCGAAACCCAGGAACCTTATTTTTGCGTTTACTTACTTATTGTTTGGCACCTTGGGCAGTAAAAAGTATCAGAAATTTGAATGGGCATAGCATTGGCCCATATCAAATTCATGCCGGGAAATCTGTTCCAATAGTAAAGGGAGGAGAGCAGACAAAAATGGAAGAGGGTGAATTTTATGCAATTGAGACTTTTGGTTCCACCGGTGAGGTCTTTTACTTTTCTATGAGATGTTTATTGTGAACCAATTACTTCAGAAATGTAAAGCCATGTTGTGCCTGCCTTTCTCGGTATCAGGGAAAGGATATGTCCGAGAAGACCTTGAATGCAGTCATTACATGAAGAATTTTGAGGCTGGACACATTCCACTTCGGTTGCCCAGAGCAAAGCAGCTTTTGGCCACTATAAATAAGAATTTTTCTACACTGGCTTTCTGCAGACGATACTTGGACCGCCTTGGGGAGACAAAATACTTGATGGCATTAAAGAATTTGTGTGATGCTGGCATTGTTCAGGTACTTTTGTATATTCTATTTTTCCTGTTTAAGAATAAATCAATAAAAAGCTTGATCATTAATGTTGGATGTTTTGAGTGGTAAGGTAAATAGAGATGACAAAGCTTAGATGTAAAGGCATAATCTTGGTACAAAGCTATTACCGGGCCTTAAGAGTTGAATATTTTCCAGGAATGCCATTTAGAAAAGTAACCATGGTTATGCCACAGCTTGCTTGCTTAATGAAAGGAACGTGCTTGCATTAATTAGAAAGATGAGGGTCTCTTAACAGCGCAACCTATCTTGCTCTTTATATCTCGGAATTATTATGCTGTTGCTCTTTTTTGCTTTGTGTATGGTATGATAAGGTGGTGGTTAATTCTACTTTGTACGTTCTTTCGCAGCCATATCCTCCACTTTGTGATATTAAGGGCAGCTATGTATCGCAATTCGAGCACACAATTTTGCTGCGTCCGACGTGCAAAGAAGTGGTATCAAGAGGGGATGACTACTGACGAATTGGGTTGATGGAAACCAGCAGGAGTGTTACTCCCACTGTCAGCAGTTGTGTGTAGTCAAATTTATAAGCTGTCAAAGGAACATTGCTCCATACTTGTACCTCTTCTTACCCTCTACTCGTAATATGCAATTTTTGAGAGTCTGTTTAGGCTTCTTGCTTTTGAGTACCGACCGCGTTGTAGGCATATTATGGATGGTATGGATGGTATGGATGGTCCGTAAGTGAACAAACCTATATAGTTCACTTCCCCGGTAATGGTGTACCCTTTCATGTGTATAGCCATGGCTAAGGGAGATTTCCGGTTAGGATTGGCTATTATTGCCTAAAGCCTTGTATTTTACTGTCAATGACAAAGCTAAAGAATCTTAGGAAAAAATGATAGAAATTCTCTTCGGAGCAGGAAAATAATTATAAATCAGATTACTTGCGTATGGCCTAACTGCCTCTAGAGAATAATTTGACTGATCTCAAAGTCTGTCTCCTACAACGACTTTCTTTCTCATCTCTCTCTCCTTCCTCTCCTCATCTTTCTTGACGAATCCCTAAAACATCAGAAATGATCGATTCTAAAGATTGATACATCTTCAAACCACCAGTCAGGGGGAATTGGGTTGCTTCGGCTGGAGTTGAATTCTTTCATTTCGTTCAATTTCGGGCTGAAGGAGGCAGGGTGCAGCAGTTTTCCGACGTATTGCCATTTGATTTCTTTTGGGTTCGCGCAGGCTTTCTAGGAGATCGATTCGCCGCATTTCCTCATGATCTGGAGATTCTCTGCCCATGGGGAGAGATTCCCGCAGTTTTTGAGGACGAGGATTGAGTTTCTGATGAACGTCAACGAACATTGACGGCATGATTTCAAAAGCTACGGGAAGGGTGGTAACGACGCCGTCGATGAATTCACGGCCAATTCCCAGGGAAACTTGCTAAATTTCAGTTTAAGCAATTATCGCGAGCTCGGCATCAATCTCAGTCACATACACCTAAATGAATCCCTGAAATATCTGCCACTTTTTCGAGCTCGGCATCAATCCTCGGCGCAGAGGAGTACGATGAGCTTCCAGGTCTCCCATTCTCTATCTCTGTATGTGAATGTGTGTATACAGCTATGTTGTATGTATATGACAATGGGTCTTGCAGAGAGAGGAAGCGAGAAGCCCGAGAAGACTGAGTTCTGGAGAAATAAAGAAATTGTAGAAAATGTTGATCACGTGCCTATTTTTAAAGCCAATTTAATTTGGACCGTCGATTTGAAAATCGACAATCCTGATCATTTGTCTTGCATATAAATCACTTGTCTAGCAAATAAGTGGTAGCAGGAGAAAATTTCTCAAAAAAGTGGTGGTTCAGTTAATAAAGGTTGGTCTTATCTTTGTCTTTTCTGCTTCAAGAATACAAAGGCTTGATCAACAATGGTGGGTGATGTTATGTGTCAGCTGTTTCTCATTCATAAGGTAAGGTAATTGGAAAAGCAACAAAAAACGATCGGGTTAATACTCTGAATTTATAACGTCAAGTTTGTTAATCCCAACTACAAAGAGTTGGGTAAGCGATTGCAGGCAGCTGTCAGTATCCTTGACCAATTTTCAAGCTTAAAATCTATTGAAATAACCTAGAGAATAGACATTCAGATCACGAAATTAAAATTCTCACACCAAAATAGATGACACATATCTCAAACTTAATAATATTATTCATAAATCATCTAGAATTCAAAATCAAATACATTTAAAAAGTGTGACCTTTTCACGCTAGTTCTGACGATGCGTTCTGTCCCGCTGTCTTTCTCAGCCTTTGAACGTGTTTTCCAAAAAATAAATAAAAGTTGGATTTGTATTTTTTAGAAACGGTGTTCCCATAATAGTGATAAAAATTGACGGAAATGAATGTAATTGCGTTAGAATCGAGGTTTAGTATCACATTTATTATGTAAACTTAATATATTTAAAATTTGATTTATTTATAAAGATCTATATTACTTTTGCAATTTTTTGTTGAATAACAAACAAATGTTTGATTTATTGTATTAATGATCGCAGAAATTTTATTTCGAAAAGTAACCTCATATTTCATTTGTAATTTATTTTATTATTTTTTACTTAATAGATATTTTAAAAAAAGAAAAAAAAATAACTAAGGCATCCTAATACTTTTTAATTACGTCAATAGATGAAAGACTTTTCACTTTATCATCTTTAGCAGGAAAAAAACTAATGTTTGTTTAGCAACTATTATATAGCACGAAATGTTTCTAATACCTCCACATTCAAAGTTCAAATCATGGATGTCGCCTGTCGCAGTCTT
>JAOYMZ010000018.1:538323-553344 GCA_025802335.1 Pinguicula primuliflora | reverse complement strand
TGTTGGTGGCCTTTTCCCAATTTGTGTATACATGTCCCTTTCACCCATGTGGCCTTGTTTTGGGTGTGTTTGAATTCGAAATTCATGTAATACATCACCAAATGTTGCATTTCACCTACATCACATGAAATGAATAGAAAAGTATACATCTAATGAAATATGCAAATTAATGGAATAAATATCTAGCTAGATGAGCTTAAATAATGATATGAATTGGGCTCATCAGTGGGTTCAAGACAGGGATGGGTGACCCGTCCCGAACACGTCCCGCCTTTTAAATTAATATATAATTATTTTTTATATTTATTTATAATTATTTATAGTCAAACATTTATTTCATATATATATTATAATATTAATTTCAATGCATTTTTTCAGGTATGGGTGAATCTAACCGACCTGACCCGACCCGTTGATCCGATCTTCACGGGACGGGATGGGACAGAGCTGGTCCGAGTCGCCCCGCATTTGGAACGGGTTTGGGGCGATCAGCCTCATTACCATCCATACTCCCAACATTGAGAGTGGACCCACACTAGCACACACATACCAATATTGGTGTGTGTATGCTTATACAATGTGGAAGTGTAATATTAAGGTGTGCTATAGCAATTCTCCTAATCTAAATAGATCTGCATCCCGCTCAAAACTCCTATTTATTAGGACTGATCAAGCGGTAGTTGAACTCGAGAGTTATTTTTTAGTTAGGTAAAGGAGTTTGAACTCAGACCTCTTAATCAAGAGTTCACCTGATTGGCACCAGATCAAGCTGACTTGGTTGAACTCGAGAGCTATTAATTATAACTTAAAACGGATTCTCGGCCGACAAAAGCCCAACGTTGTTCAACCACACAAGTGTTGGCGCATTCAATTAACCTTTAAAGAGGCGTTTGCAATAAGCAGGGATGAACCTTAACAAATGGGTCACGACAGCCAACTTCACGTGGGTTTACAAAAGATGAACAACAGTAACAAATTATTCCTTCTTCATCTTCCTATATTGCCACGATTGCAATGGAAGGCATTGCCATGCTTCGTTTGTTTTATACCTTATTTTCTGCGTGGGTCTCCTCTGCAATTCAGCCGTATCATCCAATCTATCTTACATGAACTTTCCTGAATCAACATCACGTGTCTCAAGCAGCTGTTGATCCCACAAGCTTTCTCTCAACTCTTTCAGAGAGAAGATCGTAATCCTGAACAACATGATTCAGTAAGCACTTGTAAGAAATTGCAGTAGAAAATAAAAACAAAGATGAGGAAACAGATTTGTAAGAGAAAACCAAGGACAAGTCAAGTTGGATAATGGGAACTCACCTGCACAATGGCCTGAGCGCAGAGCTTCCCTGATAGAACTGCCCCTTCCATTGAAGCCAAGTATTTTTGTTTTGTATAGTCGCCAGCAAGATAGAATCCTTCAATGGGAGATCTTTGCAGCGGACGACATGGTTCCGTGCCAGGTACAGTTTTGTACACAGATCTACAAAAGTAAGCAAGCGTTGGGACAGAGACTTACTATTTTTAACATGGTCCCTGGATAGAGTAGAAATTTGAAACGGACCCAACTCGTGAGTGTGGGCTAATATATAATGAATGTGGACTTCACTTTTAAAAGCCAAGATACTACGACAATAGAGTGAAATACCTCATATCAATGTGCATTTTTCAGTTTGTAATCCGTGTGATACATTTTTACTCTAACAGATAGTAAGGTTACATTTCTTACCTAGGAGTTTTGACAACATGGTACTTCAATATTTTAGCCTTGCTCTGATCAGCGGAGATTTCATCTGGGAACAGTTTTGCAAGTTCCTTCATTGTCGCCTCAATGATTTCTTCATCACTACGGGAAATCCATTCCTCCGCTGGTGCAAAAACCAACTCCAGCATAGACTTATTCGGGTCGTAGTATTCCTGAAAAAAAAATAGCTCTCTATTATCTGAATCAACAGTAAAATGACAGAAAATCCCGATGATCCATAGCAAATTCATTGACAAATGCATGCAGCATCGTGATAAATGTTATGAAAGCAAGCTTGCTGGTTGGAGTTTGTAAAGTACGTACCTTACACGTGACGGACATATCAGCATAGACACTGAGGAGAGGGCTTCTGCATTATAATCGGGTAGCTATTTTTTAGAATGGAGGCCTTCGTAGAGCTTATACTAAATGCAGATTTATGAGGACTGGAATTGACTACACTCATTGTTGTATTATGCTTAAATAAGTTATGCTACCAACCTACAGATTGTTGTAATATGTGTTGCATCAATTCATTGTTTTCTATCAACAAACCTGCTAAAAAGTAGAGCATCATATGTGTTTTTTAATTTCCTGTCAAACCTGTCGGGGCCAAAACCAAAAAAAAATAAAGAAGTCATACACGGTCAGACTACCATCAACATGTAAGAAAAAAAAGTGTAACGAACCATATGTGAACATTTATAACTGGAACTCCAACTAATATATCCAACTTTTTGAAATATGGAATCTCCCGCCAGTCATCGGGCAGAAGCAGCTTCAGGATATCAACTAGGACGAACAATTCGCGGTTAATCAACAACAAAGGCCGAATGAAACACAATAGATTGGGGATGGCAGGATGAAGCATTTACCTGGTGTTGCGAATACGTATGCATCTCCCTGAATGGTACTTCCATTAGTTAGAATGAAATTTTTGATGCTTCCATCATCATTTCGTTCAATCTTTTGTATTCGTGCGTTCAGACGCACATCACCTCCCCGTGATTGTATATGATCAACAATCGGCATACAAAGTCTTTCAGGTGGACTCCCATCCAAGAAAGCCATCTTTGAGCCATGCTTCTCCTGTTGTCTTAATACAATTCATCAAAGGTTGTTTCATATCCTCGTTCCCAAAGCAAGTTGATTAGATTAGAAAGGCAGTTCCGAGAGAGAGTACAACCTGCAGAAATCTGTTCAACGCAATCAGAATACACTGCATCGAGAGCTCGTCAGGGTTTATGAAGTTCAGTGCCTTCGACATGGCAATGAAAACTTCATCAGTTACTCTGTCTGGTACACCCTGAAAATGATGACGATCGTGAGGTACTACTAATAAGACCATGGTAATGAACATAGATGTTACGTGACATAGTGGTTGTAAGGGTGTGTATTATTAGGCATTCCGAATAATGGTATAACCCATTAAATAAAAAGACTATGGCAATCAGTAGATGATGGCAACTCAGTGTGGGCGAAGAAGTACGCATATGAAACTATAGGGTTCTCTACCCATGAAATGCATCAGTTCGAGAATTTCAAAACGCATGAAAACAGAACCATACCTGCTTTTGCATCCAATCTTTTACCGTTATTCCATCTTGAGCCTCAACATAAGACTGACCGCCAAGTATGGCTGGCAAGAGCCCGATGGCAAATTTAATTTTCTCAGGCCATGAAAGCATTTCATTGTTCTTCAAGATGGCCCATATTCCTAACAATAACAAGGTTGAAGCATTTATACAGAAAACTGTAAGAGCATAGTCCCCAACGCAAGGTTGTCCGTGAGACTGAAAACGGGATGATTTAACTAACCGTTTAAAGGGGCTGGTAAGGTTTCAGGAAAATCAAATCTACTGAATTCTCCTGGTTTGCTCGGCATTGCAAATATCATTGAGTGCTCTTTCCATTGCAACCGATCGTTGATGCCAAGTTCTCCAAACAGGTTCTGCACATTTGGGTACGCTCCAACTTGCGGCAAGCAAAGAATCAATAGATAAGCCGTAGAGTGTATGCAGGTATTCGTTTATATCATTACAGATACAACACAGCCACTTGAGAAGAAAACATCGTATAAATTAGTGAAGGAAAAAATACACTGGGGTAATCCCATGACCACAAGTATGTTGTTGGTCAGTACAGAGAGAAGATTTAAAGTTGCATGAAATAACCATTAGATAATTTGTAACTTACAGAATATATGCAACCCAGTTTCATACCAGTCTCCATCTTTATCTTTCCAAGCAGCAACCTGACCATAGATAAACAAAAAAATCAGAGGGCATTTGAAGCACAAGAAAATACGAACCAGAAATCAAATACTGGCCTTTCCACCCAAGACATCTCTTGCTTCCAATAGTATTGGCTTATGACCTGCATCTGCTAAATACTTAGCTGTAGACAGACCTGCCAAACCTGTAAGAATAAAAAAGTTCAATTTAGCCTGACCACAAGCGTTATTGTACAAAATATGTAATGAACCCCCACAGAAAATTGTAAATGATTATACACAACGGCAACCAGAGAGTTTCATACAAGCATAAAGAATTCATGCTGCCAAATTAACTTTTCATAACCAACAATATATGTAAACAGCAAAGGAATCATGACAAGCAGAATACGAAGGGAAAAGAAGAACAACCAAGAAATATTCACCACAGAATTCTCACTTCACCTGCACCAGCAATTACGACTTCCAGTGGCTTTTTCGGACGTGGAGAATTACGAAATATTGAGGACATGTAAGCAGCTTCCATATAGTTAGCTGTGTTCTCAAGTTCAGGTCTTGGGTAATCCATGCAAGAAACCTGATTGGTAAACATGAATTTAGCGCACTCCTTCACCCCTTCTGATAATTAAACATTCTGGAATAATCAAGTAACATAATGAAACCATACTTTCAAAGGGACGCCTTCCCTCTTATATCTCATTGTGAAAACCCGTGGAGGTAAGGGTGTTAATCGCTGTCCAAAAGAGTCACTAACGGCAAATGATAGGGCATCCATTTCTCTGACGCTGAAGCAACTCCTCCCAGCAGAGGGGCCATATTGGCTGTTCAAGTTAACAGCAGAAACATGTCCGAATTGGGACATCATCCTAATAGGAGGTTTCTGTATCCCAAACAAATGTGATCTAAAAGAAACAGCTCGAGTAGCTTCAGTTTAGATGTTATTGTTTATTTGAGCAAGAACCTTAGGAAATCAAAGAGTACTGTAGTCATGCTCGAGCTTAGTAAGGAAACACGAGAAACCTGCTTCCCTAAATGGATGAATTTGTTTCGTCAGTGTTACTTCAACCTCTCCATTATTAAAGTTGAAAGGACCACACAAATTCCAACTAAAACCAAATGCACAACAACAGTTATAGAACATGAGCAGGACGCAATCCTGACTTAGCAAGCAAGCATACACCTTTCCGTCAAAAAACATGTTTTCCATCTAGTAAAATTGGATTCAATCAAAAATCAAATACACCCAGAAACCAATCAAAGCAACCTACCTGTGAAAAAAAAAGTAGAGGCCGCCTAAAATCTTTCTGATTCCGATTATGAACGGTAGCTTATAAAGATACCCAACTTAATACCTAACAAATGTACGCATCAGGTAGAGCACTTATTGAATGAGGTACGCCAGCAGAGGCTACCATGCCCAGAACCTTACACTCAACCAGAAGAAACAAGCAAGCAATCAACGAGAAGAACGTGGTGGGTATGGCCGACGATTGTTCAATTATATAAGCTATTTGAAAGAAGTTGGGGGTGGGCTCCACCGTCTTCTTCCCGGTATCAGACACTGTTTATTGTGGCTATATGGTCTATGGATGGGACTGGATAGTCCTCTTCCGTATATTTTATGGCGTCGTTCAATTTCTAAAGAGGGGATCAATTCCACCGCCTGATGAAGCTATAATCTAGCGGTTGGGACTTACTTTACTCTACACTCGAGTAAATAAAAAAATATGATATAAACACCGTCTCGAGTTCAAGTCCAACAAAACATACATAATTTATAAGAGTTTTTGGATTGGATGCAGACCCCCTACATTAGTTGAAAATGTAAAAAGTTCTGGAATACTGGGAAGGAGCGAGAATATTTCTCCCAACTTACCTACCTAAAAAAACACTCACTCAAAAAAAAATGTTAATATGTTATTAGAATATAATATTGGAAAATGAATCAAATTGCAGCAGCTATTTGTAAGGCGAGAGCAAAATATCCATCCAAGGCATCGAGTTAGGAAATAAAAAGTTGAGTATTGAGAAACTAGATATGAGTATAATTTTTTTTCTAGATACCAGTATACCACTTGAAATCTAGGGGCTTAGGTAATTGAGTAGTGATATATGGCACCCCTCTGGGGACACCACCTGCGCACCCCCTCCAAAACGGTCCTTTTGGGTGGTATAAATTGTAAAAATGTACGAATCCTACAAATTTATAATTTTAGAATTAATATTACGGCGGCTTCGCTGCCGAAAAAATCTAAAACCCTATCCCCTAAATCCAAGAATTAAACCCAATAAACCCTAGCGCTAAACCCAATAAACCCTAGAGCTAAACGGCCAAAAAAAGGCCGAAAACGGAGGGAGTGCGCAAGGGGTGCCCCAAAAAAGGGGTGCCTCATATCATTTTCGTAGGTAATTCTCCAAGATGCTAGGAATCTGTTCTGTCCTAGCTGCTGAGCTCTGGGCCATCCTCCACGGGCTCAGCCTGGTATATGGGGTCGTCCCCCCGGGCATCGTCCAAGTTTCTGACTGCAGGGTGGTGGTTCATCTCATCATGAATCGAAGGAGCGATCTTGTCAATGTTGAACTCGTCCGGCGTATCCATCTCCGAATGTCGGAGTGTGGTATTTCTTCTATTGAGCACATCCGACGAGAACTGAACACCGAGACAGACGCTCTGGCCAAGGCCGACCTATCCGGCAACATCATGGCACCCTGCTCCAGTTCGCCCACCCTCAGTCCGGAAGCAGGGAGCACTGGTGGAACCACCGAAGCAGCATTCCCTATTGGCTACATCAGGAGCAGTGATCTTTATTTTGCTTTTGACCCTTCTTAAACAGGAGTTTCTTTGTCTATTCCCGGCTTCTTAGCCTCCAATGTATAAAAAAAAGTATACCACTTGAAATTTCTATGAAAACTTCAATTATATCATTCAATGACTTCAATTAAAGTCTATTGATTGGTATCCATCAATTACTAGACCCTAAAACACTTAATATAATTTTTTTTAGCAAAGCAACACCTAATATAAATATATAATCAATTCACCAACCAAAAAAATATCTATTTATTTGTTAAGAGTGGGGGAATTGTTATACTGTTATCTGAATTTTTCTCATGGGGAACACTATATCCAGGATCTAACAACCTTATAAATTGAAAATTCGATGGTCAAAATTAAAATATTAATTAAAATCCAATTGCATGGGTCGATGAATCGGGTTATACCGGTTTCATCGAGCCAATCCACTTACCTAAATTACAAAAAAAAAAGAACGAAAATTACAAAAAAAACGATTTCATTCCATCGGCAACAAAACACTCAAAACAAAAACATTCATTCATGTTTTGTGCTATCATGAAACACAAATATCAGTAACATCCAAGCTTTAAATTCATGTAATATAAAATTTCACACCACATCAATCAAAACAAGTTTCCTACACAAACAACAAAGGCCAGATTGCAAAAATAAGTAATAGCATCCTCCATACAAGCAGCAAATATCAGTAACAAGTATCAAACGTTTGATTGCAAAACTGCAGCAAACAAGTAGCATCCAAGCATCAAAAAGCAACAACAAAAACACGATCCAAACAGCAACAAAAACACGATCCAAACAGCAGCTAAAACAGGCTCCAAACAACAGCAACTCTAGGCTCCAAACAGCAGCAAAAGCACGATCCAACCAACAACAAAAACAGGCGCAAAACTGCAGCAAAACTAGGTTTCAAACAGTAGCAGAATCAACCTCTAAACAGCAGCAAAATCAGCATCCAAACAACATAAACAAGTCCTCAACTACACGATGGAAAATCATCCTCACACTCCAACCCAATAGTTGTTGAATTCCTACAACACAAAAACATAAACCATCCTTACGATGTATACATAACAAAAAACTCGAGTTTAGCTGCTACTACTTACGTATTGATTAGTATTTGACATTTTCCTCGATCGTGCTCCCTCGAACCACAATCATGACAAGTTCTTGGTTTTTTATAAACTTCTCAACTGCACTCTTAAACCTCTTAACTTGATCTTTACATTGGATTTATGTGGCTCTTTCAAAGGTTGAGAAGCTGCACTTGTTGTGGTACCACTCACAACTTCTGCTCTTATTGGAGTAAGAAAAAATTGTTGTTCATTGAAATCAAATCCATCTCCGAGAATTTTAGTTCTTGAATCATTTGTAAGGCCATCATCAATTAACCTAGAAGCGCGCTGGAGGAAACAATGGCTCTTGGTTAATATGGAAGAACCACCAACCATACACCTATCTAAATCATGTCTTATTCTCCTCATTTTTTCAGTCTGCATCCACCTAACACTCCAACCAATAGATGTTGAATTCCTACAACACAAAAACATAAACCATCCTTAGCATGTATACATAACAAAAAACTCGAGTTTAGCTATTACGTACTTACGTATTGAGTAGTATTTGACATTTTTTTCGATCGTGCTCCCTCGAACCACAACCATGACAAGTTCTTGTTTTTTTATAGACTTCTCAACTGCACTCTCAAACCTCTTAACTTGACCTTTTGCATTTAATTTATGTGGCTCTTTCGAAGGTTGAGAAGTTGCACTTGTTGGGGTACCAGTCACAACTTCAACTGTTGTTGGAATAAGAAGAAATTATTGTTCAATGAAATCAAATCCATCTCTGAGAATTTTAGTTCTTGAATCCTTCGTACGGCCATCATCAAGTAACCTAGAAGCATGCTGGAGGGAACAATGGCTCTTGGTTAATATGGAAGAACTACCAACCATACACCCATCTAAATCATGTCTGATCCTCTCCATTATTTTCGTCTGCATCCACCTATGCATTTTGATTGCTCAGGCAACTCAAAAATGTTTGATTTGAATAAATACACCAATATATGATGACAAGAAATTCCCTCACACTCAAACTTTTCACAACTACATGTGATTTTCTATGTTAATTTTGCAACCTTTAATTCTCGTACTCTACCATGTAAATGCTAACTATATTTTAATGTATATTGGAAAATATCATCATCTCCAGTTTGGCTTCAACTATATAGGAAGACACTCGAAAACCTCATCCTGAAACTTAAAAAATATGATCAGTGTATACAAATTCCTCATAGACTCCTCTATGAGAAGTGGTGTCTTCAACACTGGATTTTCATACAAATCCACTTGGTTCAACATCTGCTCATTATCTTTCAGTTTCTCACATCCTTTCTTAAATCTAGTAATGAAGTCCCACAGAGAATTTCTACGCGACACATATTTCTTGAAGAAAGATTGTGTGTTTTCCGCCCTCTGACTACTGGCCATACCGACAGAAAATACGTGTCTGGTGTAGGCTGGAACCCATTGCGCTCAAATCTCGTTCTGAGAATTCAACCATTCATTATCTGTCAAATCATGTTTCTCCACCACAGGAATCCATTTTTCCTCAAATTCTTTCGTAGTCTCAGATTTCCATCTACAGTTTTTGAGAGATATGTTTGAATCTTTGTATTTTGTTGGGCCAAGCTTTTTAGGAAATTTCTTGAGAATATGCTAAATACAATACCTTCCAACATCAAAAGGTATCACATTACCAACAAACATGATATATTAATGATTCATAAATACTAAAATTACCTGTGGCATGTATCTAGGAGTACGGTAATAAATGCTTTCGTCATGGCGGCATCTTGACCAGTAATGATCATCATTGGTTGCGTTGCAGGCATCGCTCCTAATCATTCCTTAAAAAGGCACTCAAAAGATTAAGTCTTCTCATCACTTAAGAACACACACTCAAATAATGTGTTTTGCCTGTGATGATTAACAACAATGATAGGAGCAAAGATCAGCAAATATCTATTTGTGTTGAATGTTGTGTCAAACACAACAACATCACCAAAATACTAGAATGTCTATCTCTAAGTCGCACTTGCCAAAAAACAATGTACCAACTTACCATCTCCATCCTGCTTTATTGAAAACTTGAATTCAGAATTTTTTCTAACATGCTTTTCAAAATACTCTTTCAACATTTCAGCATCTTGGCTTTCCAACATATTCTGATCTTCCCTCTTTGCATTATACAGATCTCGCAACATGGATCTCACATTTTGCGACCTATCTGCTTCTACCTGTAAAACACTCATTTGCTGACATGCAGGAATGTTTGATAGTTGAAGTTGATCAACTAAACTCTTTTTGACCTTTGTTATCTTTCTGTGAGACCTTAATAAGTGAGTCTTTCTCGGTGTTGTGAGTGAGTGGTTATGAGCATCCCCAAACATGATCACAACATATTACTCATGCTCTCAATCCCAACTAACTACCAATCTAGCTACAAAGTTTTCTCATGTTAACCCCCGTAGACGTTGTCTACTTTGTATTGTAAGATCACTTTTCACTCCTTCCTTACTACAAACAAACTCCCTCCAAGTTATAATACCCTCCTTTTTTTGCTATCATTTATACGCGTGTTAAAACCGTCATCCTTAACATAACTGTTGTAAAAGTGAAGTATGTCTTCCAAACTTTTAAATGTTTGTCCTACTCTTGGTATCAATGCAGGCCAAATTTGAGGGATGTATGATTGTAGTGGAGTGGTATCCTCATTCTCGACTGATGCTTCATTCGTATTTGGATTCATATCTGCATACATAGGCAAAATATACAAATTGTTAAGAGACGACATACATTACTGTTGGAATAATAATGCAGTGCACAAATACAGAATTTGATAACAAATTGATCAATCATGCTCCTCCCACAATGCAACAAAACATTTATAGCTCAATCGTTTGAAATAGATAAAACAGAAATTCTTATGCTCGGTGGTTCTTCAAACAAGGAGCGAAATAGGCATCAACTAGTGAGAGTGAGTTTGAAAGATAACCTAATTTTTTTCAGAAACCGAAACTATGGAAAGATAATCCAGAGTGAGGTTCGCCTGAGTGCATATAGGCTATAACCCAGTTTTTTTCAGAAATCGAAGCTGTGGTGCCGAAAAAAATGCTACAATGCCGAATTTTTATCTGTGTTGTCGGATACAGCGCCGTCGGATCTGTATCAAAACGATCCATTCAAAATTGCGATACAAATTGCGATTTTTACCGATTCAGAAGTAATTCTTTATCAAAACGATTTTTACCACCGATTTGTATCGTTCTTTGGATTTTTTGTATCGAATCGCGAATCGTGCGATTTTGATAACTACTGTACGCTTATCTGTGATCATGAATGGGTTTTTTTCCTCCTCTTCTTCTTTGGTTATTGAAGCTGAGTGCTGTACGGTCTGTGAGAATTTAGAAAGTTTTGATCTTTGGCTATCATGCTAGGATTCAGGGTATATTCATTATTGGATTGTTTCGGGACTGGATTACAGGATATCAGGACCCAACTATTATTTGTACTCTAGCTGATTGGAATGTTCCATATAGAATACCTAATCAGTAGCTAGTACAATTCTCAGATGATACTTGGAATAACTTTGCGGCACATATGCATATGATCAAGAGAAAGGGAGATGAGGAGCTTTGGAAAGCTGTGTGGTCTACGGCTTTGTGGATCATATGGAGATTCCGCAACAAAGTAATCTTCAAACAACAAAGAGATCCTGTTGCTGAAGTTGTCCCACAAATCAATGCCAGAATCTGGAAAATTGCCAGAGCAAAGGGCAAATTCAGAAGATATACTCAACAAGAATGGGAAAGAGAAGCTCAAACAATTCATATGATAGAATTTCGATAACCTACCATTGGAGCTGAAGCGAGAACCTTCGACTTGGTCTGACTGAGCAACAGCGACTAGAGCAACGAATTCCAAAATCGAATTTAGTTCTTGTTCGATTGATTTAGGCTGAGGATGAAAAGATGAGCAGATTCCATTTCTACCGGAAACTGTGAAGAAAGAATTGCAGATTCTTCACTTTTGTTGGGTGAAGAAGATGTAATTAACTCTGTAAATATCATTAAATTTTTAATACAAATTAAATTTGGCTTGTTAAAAAAGAATACCTAATCAGCCATTAAGATAGTTCGCAACATTCATTCTTCAAGGCTGATAAAATTGTGAAGTTCGAAAACCGATATTTCAAATTGTGGCCTGTATGCTCAAATATTATTGTAGATGAAGTACGGAGGAAAAATCATGGTTGGGCGTATTGTGACTGACCTTTCATGTTTGGCTGGGTCAGCTTGCTAATGATTTAAAGCTGGTTGACCCTATGAGATTTAAATGTTATTTCTGAGCTGCAAGATCCCAGTCCTTTGCTGGTGTGGCTCACAGTTCAGTGAAGTGTATCCAAAAGAAGTCTTCTCTGGTGAATCTCTCTCCCAATCGTCCATAGTTGTCTATAAGTTATTTTTCCCAACATCTGATTTTGTATACTTTTTTTTTCCAGCCAGTTACATGCACTACAAGATTTTTTGATGGGGATGATGCAAATTTGTGGACTTGGTTATCTGCGGAACCAAGCAACTGCTCTCGTGTTTTCTCTCTCCTGTGGAGTGCGGTTTGAATAGAACGATTGTAATGAAGATTCAACAAGGGGCTGACTGCCCGATTGCTGAGAAAATTTTTAACTGTGCCTCGAAATTTCGAAACACTTGCTAAATTATAGGCTGACTGCCCCGCGCGGATGGAATCCGCGCGGGCCTCTTCCCGCCGAAGGGAGAGGCGGGAATACAGATGGCCGCGCGGGTTGCAACATACCATCGTTTCTTATCGCTCTTAAGCACCAAAAACTCCCTTTTCGCAATCATAATATGGTACTTCATTACCGAATGTTGAATATGGGCCTTATCTCTGAACAGTTGGCCAACTTCAAGCAGACCTGTATCTTCGTTGAAACGTTTTATGCTCAATGGCGGTGGAATATTCATTGAGTCACCCATCATAGGACTTGCCGTCTGGTAATATGGAATGTATGATCCATCATACATGTGATCTACGCATGGCCGCACCGGAATATGTCGCATATCCTCTCCCTCATCTTCGGTGTCAGGTTCGGAATTAATGACATCTACATCAATGTCTGCAGTATCGCCTTCCAGATCGATAATCGGGGACAAGTCGTCAGCTGCATTACTTTGAAGCAACATCCAGCTATATTGTGGTTGAGAATAACCTCCTTGGCTCATTGATTGACATCATATATCTTGCCTTGACGCGAATGGATATGGCGTGGATGAGCTCGGCGCGAATGGATATCCCAATAATTCATGTGAATAATAGGAATTTTGAGTGGATGAGCTCGGCTCGACATACTCCGGAGGCATATTTAAGTCAGAGATTTGCGAGCTCGAACTGGAAAACCAGTCAAAAAAACCAGAACAGCCTAAATTATCATTTAGAATATATCCTAACATAAAATATTAAAATTAAAATAATATAAATTAAATATTATAATTGCAGAATACCAAAAAATACCTTTGAAAAATAAGAAGACTACTGGTATCTGCTCTAACCGGCACTTCAATTCTGCGCTCAAGGCTTCTAGATATATATTTTGAATTATATCTATTTTGTAGGTGTAGGTAATGAAAAGCCGGGGGCGTTTAAATAGGAGTGGCCGCGCGAGTTGCATCCGCGCGGCCATCTGTATTCCCGCCTCTACCTTAGGCGGGAAGAGGCCCACGCGGATGGAATCTGCCCGGACTCTAATCCGCACGGATACACGCCGCGTGGCAGGACAATTTAGCAAGTGTTTCGAAATTTCGAGGCACCGTTAAAAATTTTCCCGATTATTGGCAAAGGTTCCTCAAGTTCTGATTATAGCCTCAAAAGCACTAGGGGACCCTGGTTTCAGAAGCATAATAACATTGTCTTCAAGGCTGATAAAAATGACTTATACGTGTCTACTGAAATTTCTGAGGACATGGGTAGTTGCAGTCTGCTGATTGAGACCCCTGATATACGAATTTTTTTCCTATACAGACTCTACTATGCCGAATTGCCCACTATCAGGCACACTTCTATTTGTGTCCATCGGATCTTCATCCGACGGACACAAATAGAAGAACTTAAAAAACCCGTTCGCGGGTCAGAACCCACGGATCGGGTCGCGAGTTCTGACCCGCGAACGCAAAATTCGTTTTTTTTTTAAATTTTTCATCCAAATAATTGAAATTAGCATATGTTATGTTCTATCGGCGGGTTTCGTTCTATCAGCATTCTGTTTTCATTTTAACCCTAAACCTCAATTTCTCTCGCTTCGTGTTTCATTCTATCAGCTGATTTTCTTTCATAGTTTGCTTGACAGGAAGTCGTATTCGAGGGTAAATTATTCTTTTGTGCGACATATGGTTTATAATGTATGCTATTGGTTTGGTCGAAAGGTGTTCGATTTAATGCCTGTTAGGAGTTTTCGACTTTTTTCTTTGAATTGTGGGGATTATCACTTTATTAGGTTGTCGATCTTTATAATGCACTATTCTATGCCCGTGGGTTAGAGATGCACCAGAATAGCAGAATGTAAATGACTATATACACCTTTCGGATGTAGGGGGTGTAACCTGCTCTTTTTGGTTTGTCAGAATAGTGATTTATTTTCGCAGTTGGATTCAAAGGGGATCAGATTAATTGTGATTAATTGTGGTTTATTTTCCCAGTTATGGATCCAAAGGGGGATGAAGCTCCGTTAGGTAATGAATCCTATATGCCTCAAGTTCGTGGTTCGTTGATACCTTTTGAAGGACAAATTTTTACGAGTATAGATGAGGCGAAGACATTTTACAACAAATATGCTAGGGATGCTAGTTTTGGTATACGAATAAAAGATTCCAAAACAAAGGAGGGTGTACAAGGCATATATTCGCCGCTGGGATGACAAGCAGTCAGCGGTCGGAAAGTAATCATGCTTTCTTTAAGCGGTATGTGGAAAGGGGTAATTCTCTTTGGAAATTCATTACTCGGTTCAAGTGAGGATGTGAAAAACTGAAACAAAATGAATTGAAGTTGGAGCAGGCGGATTTATATGAAAAACCATTGCGGAAAACAACCCATCCGATGGAGAAATCAATGAGGGACTTGTATACACGGGCCATATTTTTCCTGTTTCAGGATGAGG